>PVJN01062572.1:0-10988 GCA_004026805.1 Lasiurus borealis | reverse complement strand
AATCTTAGGTCATTCTAAACCCTCCCGCACACACTGCAGATTCATTTGGGAATGCTTTTGTCTTCCCAGCAGCCCACATGTGTTTCTGGTCCATCTCTTCTCCAGCTTTGCCTTCTTGCCCACCCCCCGGTGGAGTGCTGCCTGTTTGTTAAATCTTGCTTCCTTTGTTTATCTCCAGGGTTTAAGTCAATAAACAGAGTTCTTGGGTCAAACTCTGGGCTCTTATGGGTTTGGATCGATTCTTTGGTCTCCTTTATCGTTACCGGAAGAGAGTGTTGCTTCTGACCCCTTTGACTCTTCCCTGCTGGTTTTGCTCGGCCTTTCGTCCTGGTGGAGGATGCCTTTTTGAGGACTTGGTATTGCTTTTTATTAGACATGGTAATGCCTTTTGTTGCTTTGGGACTCGAGTTGTGTTCAGTTCCAATCATAATGGCATGCGTTAAAAAAAAATCCAAACTAGCAAAAGTAGGCCCTAGCCCGTTTGCCTCAGTAGATAGAGTGTTGGCCTGGGGATCAAAGGATCCCAGATTTAATTCTGGTCAAGGACAGGTACCTTGGTTGCAGGCTCCTCCCCGTCCCAGGCCCTGGTCAGAGCTTGTGCAGGAGGCAACCAATTGATGTGTTTCTCTCACATGGATGTTTCTCTGTCTTTCCTTCTTTCTTCCACTCTCCCTAAAAATCAGTGGAAAAATATCTTCAGGTGAGGATTAACAACAATAAAAAAGCAAACTAGCAAAAGTAGGAACTCGAGGTTACTATCTTTAAGGAAAGATGCAGTTCTTATGAATGCAGAGATGAGAGTTCAGCTGTATGGTAAACGACCTCTCAGCTAGGTTTAAATTTCACCAACACTTAGCCAGGCTGGGCTGTCTGAGAAAAACAGGTATTCATAGAGACCGGGACAAAATGCAAATGGCATATTTCATCTGAAGAGAATTTCTTTTCATGTCAGATAATTGTTGCTCTGTAGAAACAGGCCGCCTGTGGTCAGGTCCCCCCATCTTCCCAACAGAAGCAAGAAATAAAGACTTTTGTGTGTTATTTCCAATATTGTCAAATATTTCAAATAAAATTCCAAATTACTTTAACCCAAAGAATGAGTCAAGAGAGGTGAATGCCACCATGGGCTGCCAGTGTGCAAATTCTGATAAAAAAAACGAAGTGCATAAACATTGGAGTCCAAGAGCAGGGTACGGCGAAGGTTGTTCCAAGGTCAGGACTAATTGCTGTGGTGGACTTGGAGGCACGTCTTCACTGGCATTGGGTCTGCAAGTGACAGAGCAACTGGTGGTAAGAATGAGAGCCCATCAGCCTCTTTAGCTCCCGGAGGAAGCCCCCAGGGCTCCGAAGCAATTCTAGGGAAGGGAGATCTCAAGAAAGAGATATTGGGCTTTCTGCTAATAGGCAAGTGGGGATTTGAGTAGTTAAATAAAAGGTTGAAAGAGATATGGTCATATTTGTATTTGAACTCCAAGTTGATGAAGTGGTCTTATTGGTTAATCAAATTGGAAACATCCATTTAAAAATCCACAAATTGGAATTTTGGAAAGAAGCCATATTTATGAAGTTGTTATTGGGCACTGAGGGACAGTTATATTGTTGTTTGGGGTAGTAACAATAATGGCAGTGGATTGTAATAATAACAATAGCTGTCATTTGTTGAGCACTTATTATATGCTAGGCACAGTACAAGCACTTCACATGTACTAATTCATTCAATACTCATACGGTAGATTCCATTATTACCTCCATTTGTTAAATGAGTAAACCGAGGCTCAGAGGGGTGAGGTGACACGCCTGCGGACACACAGCTACGTTACATAAATAACGAGTTTTCACTTAGCGGTGGACCCCTAGGATTGGTTTAAAATCCATTCATTTTATTTTTTTCAGCTTATAAACTGACCCCAAAGTTCTCGTTGTCGTAATCATTTTCATCTCCCCACATTCTCTTCTGTTTTTCATTACTGAATATACATTCTTCTAAAATATGTTAGGGTTTACTCTTTCCATGTGGTAATTTATGGTTTGCCTTTCTGCAGTTGTAAATTACCTCCTCCCACTGCTTATCTACAAACGCTGTTCTTACTGCCATTTTTTTTCTTAGCTAAAAAATAGCATATGTTTATCCAAGAAATTTTGGAAAATACAGACATACATAAAAATATGCTTTTAATCTCACCATCCACAAAAAGAGAGCTGTTAACTTTAGATGGGATTCTTTTCATTCTTTCCTATCTGCATATGTTCAGTTACAAAGAGTAGAAATATACTAATTATTTTTACCAAATAGAAATCACACATATATATATATACACACACACACATAACTATAGCTTTGCTTTTTCAATTAACATTTATCATAAGCAGTTTCCCATATCACTACCTTTGAAATATTATTTTTAATTTTACCGACCACATAGAATTTTGTCATGTGAATTTATCAGTTTACTTTAGAATTTTCATGCTGTTTGATATTACGTATTTTTTAAATGTTCACTTTTGCAGGTGACATAGTGACAAACATTTTGAACATAAATCACCGACCACATATTTGTATCTTTCCTTAGCATAAATTCCTCCAGGTAAAATGAGTGGGCCAAAGCCTCTTAATGCCTACTGCTAAATTGCCCAGAAGAATATTGGGCCGATTCACATATCATGTGCACCCTCAGTTTCTGTGATCTTCATTTTTATATTATTCCCTTCTTTCTTTAACCTCCGATTTTATTTCCTTAGATGTCTTAGGACTAGACCCTCACTTTAGCTTTCTTTTCCCTTCCTCGTGGTGTGTCCAGGGTGGCCACTCCCAGTGGTAAGCAGACAGCTGTGGGGACTTCCTGCTGAGCTCTGCTGGGTAGCGGAGTCAATCAAGAGGAAATCAGCATTAGGGGTCAGCTCTGTGGGAAGCCCCCCACCCCCTCGCCCCGCTCTGGCCTCTGGGAATGGAACCCATTCTCCACCAATATGCATACCCAGGAGTGATTCTGCGCGTGTCAGTTTCTGGGACACGTGCCCAGCTAAGAAATTGCTCAGATTTCACTGGACAACAGTCATGGGGAGCATGGCGACAAAGAAGGGAAATAAAGGCCTGCTCCCATGGTGTGGTCATAGTGCAGCCTCTGGGCAGTTAGTCTTTGAGGAGGCAATTCCCTCTGTCTGGACACATTGCAGAAGCCATGGAGGGTCCTGGCAGAAGGACAGGGCAGAGACCCGATACAAGACCCCTGAGGGGAACCACAAAGAGGGGATCATGCTACCCTGAAGGAATCGTCCCCAAAGCGCTGAAAGAGAAAGAGAGGCTCAGGGCCTAAGGAAAAAGGGAAATCTGGAACATTTCCTAGGATCTCTCTCTCTCTCTCTCTCTCTCTCTCTCTCTCTCTCTCTCTCTCTCTCTCTCTCTTATTAATATGTAGGAGAGAAGGAAAGCTCCTGGCTAAGAAACAAACAATCCCTCATCCCAGAAATCGCAGCCAGGAATATGAATTCTTAACAAGTGTCAAAGGCACTCTGAATAAGGAGAGAAGAATGCAGATACATCACTTCTGTTATAATAAATGCTTGGTTTCTTTTAATCCACAGAGTCCAATTATTTTCTTTTCAAACTTGCATCTATTGTTACACTTACTAATGGCTCTGAGCTGAGGGTATTATTTGTCTATTAATTTGAGTAGCTAACAAATATCTGTAATTCTCTCTCTCTTTCTCTCTCTCTCACCTACTTTCTATCTCATACTTTCCATCTAGTGGGGGAAGTGGTTTCTATATCCTCTGTCTTCTCTGTCTCTTTGCCTCCTGTTTCTAGAGTAATAAAATACAGCGTTAGTTAGTTAGTTAGTTAGTTAGTTAATCCCACCCATCTCTTTCAGTACACACTCTTAAACCTGAGGACAGGGTGGGGATGAGGATTTCCCAGCAATGGGAAAGGACAGGAGACACGGAAAGTTTGTGGAAGGGGGCTGGGTAGAGATGAGATAGGAATGCGGGGTCTCCAATTAGTCTTCAAAGGCCTCCAAATGTTATATTTGCAAAGGTCTTTGTAGGTTTTCTTAAAGAACTTTGAGGAACCACTTCTTTTTTTTCCCCCTTTAAATATATTTTTTTAAATGTTTGTACTATTGCAGATATCTCCCATTCTTCCCCCTTCCCCCCACCCCCTCCCCCCACCCTGAACCATTTCTTTGTAAGCAATAGAAAATGATAGGAAGCTTTGAGGAGAAAAAAAGAATTGATTAGTTTTGGGGGGGGGGGAAGGGGGTGTTGGTTTGCTTAGCTTCCTTCTCCCCTCTCTGCCCCAAACCCCTGCAAGCAAAAATACCTCCCCTGGGCAGGGAAGATGAATAGGAAGGGGAAGAAACTAAAAGCAGTTTGGAGGTTACTGCAGTACAGAAGCCCAAACATTTGGCTTGGGCTTAGGCAGGGTTGGGGGGATAAGGGGGAGTAGGAGGGGTGGTGGTGGACAAGAAGGGCCAGATTTAAGAGATACTGACCTGACTTTGGTGCTTTTTAGAATGAGAAGAGAAGCATAGGGACAGAGAGATGAAAAGCTAAGCAACCATGACTATGATTCCCTCTAGTCAGTGTGTGGATGATGATGTCATGAAGTGAAATAAAAACTAAAATGCAGGTGGAGGAGGGAGATTTAAAGGGAAGATTTAAAAATAAAACGTGGCGTTTATTTGCAGAATGTCCCGTTCAGTGTTGTGCCGGTACATGTCAACAACTGGCTTTCTGCAAAAGGGAAGGAAAAGGAAGCCCTGATTGTGTCCATTTCCAATGGGGTGAAGATTCCCACCACTGTCCGATCTTAAAGGACCCCAGGGGAGGCACTTATTGCTGAAGTGGGTCGAGATATATAGATGTAGCTCTTGTGAGCTGAGCTGAGCCTGACTCGAGCACACCCTGGTCCTGCTGGATCCTCTGTGTGCGTCCAGGAGTTCAGCAGGAGGTGAGAGCTGGTGGTACAGGGTTTAAGTGGGGCCATGGGAGTGCCACACGTAGAAAGAAAAAGGAAACCAGTATCGCGGGACATCTATAATAATAAAAGGGTAATATGCTAATTAGACTGGACATCTTCTAGATCTTCTAGACGTCCTTTCTATATATATCTATAATAATAAAAGGGTAATATGCTAATTAGACTGGACATCTTCTAGATCTTCTAGACGTCCTTTCTAACTAAGCGGGGGCCGGGAAAAGCCAGTCTGGGTCCCAAGTACCTGTAGGCAGCCAGAGGAGGGAAGCCAGGTCCCGAGTGCCAGAGGATAGCGGGCGGGGCGGGGGGGAGGGGGACAGAGGCGGGGAAGGAAGGCCTACTCTTGGACGAATTTTCATGCATTGGGCCTCTAGTATGTATATAAGAGAAGAGGAGTCAGGGAAAGAACGTTCATTGAGAGATAAGAGAGGCAGAAGAGATCCAGACTCAGGCAACAGGCGAACTAGTTTCAGGAAGGAAGGTGTGGTCGAGAGTGTCAAATGCCAGAGATCAGGTGGCCTAGGTACTTAAAGGAGGTCATCAGCGTACCAATTAAGCAGGCCTCCGTGGTGGGGACAAGAGTTTGCCTGAAATGGGCTGGAGAGGGAATGAATGGAGAGGGTAGAGATAAAATCTTTCCAGCAGTTTGGCTCTTAAGGGAAGAAAGTGTGCAGGGGGGCAGGTTGGAAAGATGGCTTTAAAAAAAGGGTTGTAACTCACCAATGAACTAGTAGTTCAGGGGACTCTATCAAAATCATCTATAGCCTTAGCCAGTTTGGCTCAGTGGATAGTGCATTGGCCTGTGGACTGAAAGGCCCCAGGTTCGATTCCAGCATATGCCTGGGTTGCAGGATCGATTCCCAGTAGGGGGTGTGCAGGAGGCAGATGATCAGTGATTCTCTCTCATCATTTGATGTTTCTATCTCTATCACTCTCTTTTCCTCTCTAAAATCAATAAAAATAATTTTAAAAATTTGTCTATAGTTCAGACTAATTGTTGATCCCATTGACAAGCAGAATAAACATCTTACTCAAGTCCAGAAGCGATAATGGTTTTGAATCTTGCTTAGATGTCAAAATGGGAGTCACATCAATACAGAAGGGGTTGCATTGTTCCAATGAAATTGAGTTTGTAGATATTAAGAGTCTAGGTGATACATGGTTTACTCCCCAAGTAATGGTGATTCCTCATTCTTAAAACTTTGAACATCAATTGCTTGATGATATGTTTATATGTCTAAATTGACTCAAATATATACTGTAGGTGCTTTTTTATTTTGCTTTGTATGAAAGAAGGATTACCTATTATTATTATTTTTTTATTTTGAGGCACCTTTCATTCTCCAGGAATGCTCAAAAAATCCTACAATTAACATATGTAATACTTTAAACAAAAAAAAATCCTGCAATTAACTCTTTTTAATTGTCACAAATTCAACTTGATGTTGTTTTTTAAAACACTGGCTTCATTATTCTTCATTGACTTCCTGTAATGCTTTATTCTCTGCAGAGTTTCAGGAACCAAACAGAATACATAACAATGAAAACTACATGTGTGGTGAACAGCATTTGTATTTTAAACAAGGTGTATATGTAGATTTATGTAGACCAGTTAACAGATATTATATATCAAAGCAATCTCCAAGAAAGCCTTTTAGGTAATCCCTAACTTAAAGGTCTCAAAGGCACAATAAAATGTTGCTTCTCTGTAGCTCCATGACTTCTAACAAGATCTTCAAGGTCACAACGGCCTGAAGGACAATTCTGTGATTAGAAAATGCCAGGGTCATCTCTGAACAAAACCTCAACCCACCTAGGCTACATTTATAGAATCAGCTTCTCTAGAGCGACAAACAGCAATAAAGAAGGGTCTTCTTACTTATTTGGCAAGGGTCGAGGGGTGGAGACTTGGAGTTTTGGTGTTGGTGTTAGCAGGAGTCTCAAGAGCTGGAGGAAAGTTCATGAAAGCATACTCAGGAACAAATCAACCTATGACATTCAAGGGAGAGAATTCACACTTGGAAACTTTCTCAAGGGTCACATTCTCTTAGACTCTAACTTTTGGAAGTCAGTACTTTTGTCATATGAGTCTGTCATACTTGCAAAGTATGGGGTTGGTGTCATCAGACTTATGCTCCTGTACCACCCGGCCAACTCATGTAGCCTCATTGGGAGTTTGAGCTCTTTTATTGGTAGAAATCAATGAGACTCAAATAGGTTTCAAACAGTACAGTGTGTGCGTATATGCAAAGAAGAGGTGACATTGCAGATTGTTCTTAGTTAAAAATGATCAGGTTTGGCTTTGAGGCCATTGACTTAATGCATTGAGAGTCAATAGCTGTCCTCTCTCTGGGGCTTTCATCTTCCTCTTGCGCTCACCTTCTTTCTCCAGCATCCTGTCTTTGTGTTGTTTGGACAGGATTATTGTTGCCCAATCCCCAGTAGAGCAATCTAAGGGATTACTCTTTAGTGGGGGTGTTTTTTGGGCACCATAGCGCGCTGTGATCAGCGGATAGGCATGGTACAGGGAATGGAGAATCAGAGAGATCTAGTCATTATCCCCAAAGCATACTTGAAATGGTAACACCTCTTCCAGGAGTTTTTCTTTATAGGGCCAGAGAGATTGGTTTAAAAAAGAAATTCAGAGAGGAAGAAAGAGGGAGAGATAAAAACATCAATGATGAGAGAGAATCACTGATCAGCTGCCTCCTGTCCCCGCCCTCCCCCTTCCCCGGGGATTCAACCCCAAACCCAGGCATGTGCCAGATCTGGAATTGAACCAAACAGTGACCTTCTGGTTCATAGGTCGATGTTTAACCATTTAGCCACTGTGAGAGATTGCTTTTAACTTTTGCAAGACCTGGAGTTTTAAAAGTTTGGCATGGGAAAACTTTATAGGCCATGGCTGGTACCTGAAAATGACATTAATGGTCATCTAATAACATCCTCTTTGTTTAAAATACCATTCTTTCAAGGAGCTTAAATGAACAAAACTCATTTTCAGAAAACCCCGGTAAGGCAGGGAGAAAATACATATTTTCTCCATTTTACAGACAAAGAAATGGAAGTAGGAAGTTGTGGATCACATGGTTTGGTCAAATGTGACCCCAGAACCCAGTCTCTGGGACAGGACAAGAGGGACCTCTCTCCTGTACCCTGAGCTTCGGAAGGCTGGGCTCTGGTCCTTCACAAACTCCATCCCTCCCTAAGTGTCAGCAACCCCACAGCGCCCCGGGGCCATGACACCAGAGTTTTGGAACCCCAGATTTCCTTGACCTTAAAGTCCCAAAGTGTCCTTCCCAGGGTCTGCGTGGGCCTGCTCACAGGTGCATGCACCTGAGCTCAAGTTGTTGACTGACTGTATGCACGGAGGGAGCTTGTGCAGCGGGGGTCCACATGCATGTAACTGGGGGTTCTCCTGGAATATGATGGAGCTGGACGTGGAAAGAGAAGGGGTCTCCCATTCCCCATTCCTGCCGAACCTCAGATCCAACTGTGAGGAGTCTGACTGTGAACCTGCCCTTCCAGGTTGCCTCCAAGGTTTGATTTATGACTTAAATATTTAGACATAAATAAGGATGTGGGCCTCCACTCGAAATCTTGCCTCCAGTGTTATGGGCAGCGATGCTGGTCAGGACTGTTAAAAGCCAAAGTTAGAGGAAGAAGTTGGAGATCTAGGATGGCTCTATAATTTTACCCAAATGGGAGTCTCCAGCTGCACTTTGCAAACCTACAGAAGCCAAAACACAAGCCTTGTGCACTTATCACTGGGAGCAGAGCAGCACATTGAAAATAAAACAGGGCTGATCCCCATGGTTCTGTCATATGGGCTTCCTCCCTCCCCCAGATGATGAAGAGAAGGAGCAAGACCCCTTCCATTGGCCCTTCCGGTGACCCCCAGAGGCCCAGGCTGGGAACCCCAAAGGCAACAGGTTGCCTGTTGAATATCAAAGTCAGGGTTTGTGGTAGAAAAAAATAAAATTAAAAATTAAAAATTAAAACAACCAGTCAATTCCAGAGGACTGTCCGTGTCTCCCCCCTCACCCTGAGCATTTTAAAGGAAAGAAAGACTATCGGATTGTCTGTCGGAGGGTGGTTTCCAGCCTCGCGTTCCCCATCACCCAGTAAAGGAAGGGGAAGAAGCGGTGTCTTAGAGAAGCGATGTCCTCTGAGAACCAGAGACAAGTCTCCCGAGGGGTCCCAAGCCCCGCATTCCCGGCTCCCCCTAAGCTGCCAGGCTCTGGCTGGGTCGGGGGGTGGGGATTGGGAGAGGGGGTGCGCGCAGACCAGGGACCGGGCGACGCCAGCAGCACCTCCCCGCCTCCCACTCTCCGCCCGCCCGCAGCCCTTGCAGGGGAGCCGCGGGCCATCGCCCGTTTAAGGGGCGGGGCGCGGCTCCACGTGCTGCGGGCTGAGTGACGGCGCCACAAAAACACTGGCCCGGGGAGGAGGGCGGGGAGCGCGCAGAGAGAACAGGCTGTGACCGATAGTAACCCCTGCGCGCCGCGCCGCCGAATCTATAAAAGGAACTAGTCGCGGCACAGGCCGGGCAATTCCGAGGGCGACGGAGAGCGGGGCCGGGACCGCCGCGCGGAGCCGGCGGGCGCATCGCTTCTCCGGGCGCGGGTGGGCGAGGCGGGGGTCGCCGCCGGACCAGGGCCGCCCAGACCCCCTTTCTCGGGGCGCTCTGCTCCCTTTGCTTTCTGTCTCCCCACAACCCCCTCCACCACCCCCTTCTCCGGAAGGGTTTTTGCCAGGAGTGGGGGGAACAGAGACGAACACACAAAAGTGGAAAACAGGTAAGAGGAGGCTCTGCAGTGTGTGACCTGGGCGTGCTTGTTTGGTTGCGGGGCCGAGGAGGAGGCGGCTTTGGGATGCGCTAGGACTCGGGGACTCTTGCCCGGACCCCCCTCCCCAACATCCCCACCTCGTGCATTGAAATGGGTTGAAATGGGGCAGGGTAGGGGGTAGCATAAATGCGGGCACGTCGTTGTAGGATGAGCTCTGGCGACCCCCAGACCCGGCGCCGCCGCCGCTGCTGCGCTCTCCTCCGGGCTTGAGGACCCCGGGAGCATCTCTGGGCTTGGAGACCCGGGCGCAGTGCCTCGCGGGCAGTGGGTTGGGGAGGTGGGGAGGGGGGTGTCCCTGGTCCTTTGGTGGGGAGGGGAGCATTGCTGCCGGAGTGGGGGCAGAGGGACGGGTCCTGCACCGGGGAGCGCCTGCCTTTGTCTGGAAGTGCCCGGGCCGGCGAGAAACGCCTCTGGGTGCGGGTCGGCGGGCGCCTAGCAGGATGCGTGCCTGCCCTTCGCCCCCAAGTCGGTGCTGGGGAAGCTGGTCGGAATGGGGGTCCGCCCCGTGCGCCCTCAGACCGGGTGGCGCGCCCCTGTTCCCGGACAGCCTGCCTGCCCGGGCGGGAGGTGCCCCAGACGGGGGGGTCTGTGTTGTTGATTTTGCAAAACTGGGTTTGACGTGGGGGTCCCGCTCAGCGTCTCCGTGCGCTCTCTCCAGAGCTGGTGTCCCTGGCGCAGCGGGAGGCGCTTTATTATTAAAAAAAACAAAACAACCAAAAAACAAAAAAGAGTAGATTTAGAAGGAGAGCCTGCACGCACCTGGAGCGGAGGTGCCCCTTGCCCTGCGCCCCCCGTCCCCCTCCATCTCCCTGCCCTTTGCTGCGTGGCGAGTCTCTGGGGGCAGCCCGAGCCCGGGCTTGGATGGGGAAGATGGGGCGAGACGGTGCCGAGGAATGACCGAGAGTAACCCCGGCGGGCGGTGCAGAGCTGGGAGCTCCGCGCCCGGGCCGGGCTGCGCGGCGGGGGCGGGGCGGGAGGGCTGGGCTCGGGCTCGGGCTGTGGGTGGCCCCGGGGGACTGGCCCGCAGCGCCTCCTGGCCGGGCGGCTGGGGAATTGGCCCCGGGGCCAGAGGGGGCCAGGCTCCGCCAGGCTTTGTGGATTGCGGGCTCCCACTGAGAGAGAGATCCCGGGAAGGAGGAAGCCCTGGGGGTGCAGATGAAAGC
>PVJN01062571.1:0-10988 GCA_004026805.1 Lasiurus borealis | reverse complement strand
CTTGAGTTTCCGATAGTCACCAAGTGTGTCTCTGCTTAGAGATTGGAAAACTTGCAAAAACCTAGTATCAGGTAGAACAGCTTCTAAAACATATTAAGAATGTGTTCGTCGTGGATTTTCTTCTTTCATCTCCTTTATTAACGTTGTGTTGGAACGTAGGACACGTGCTTTGGAAGCTGGAAGAAATACTGTCTGTGCTGCGTTTCACTTTGTGCCCTGAGTTTCCCGGGGCCAGGTCATTGGCATTCCGAGGTGCAGCCTCCTGTCCTCTCCCCCTAATTATGCCAAGTTATTTCACGCCTCAGTTCTCGCCCCTCAAGTTGCTTTCCGGGCCCGAAATTCTGTTCCCTCGTCTCTGCTTGGCTGGCTCGCACTCATTCTTCCAGACCCAATTTAAAAACTGCTTCTCCAGAATCGCAGTTCTGTTCTGATGGGGTGTTCTTTATTAAACGTACTCATCACACCGCCTTCCTCTCCTTCAAGACACTGAAAACATTCGGATCGGTGTATTTATAACTAAGAGCTTCTGCTTGCTCTGTTCTCTCTCCGCTCCGAGTCCTGGGACCCCACTCCTGCTTGGTACATACGAACGCTGCGGAGTATTGCAGGGGTTCACTGCTGAGGGATCCCAGATAGCAGTAGATTCAAAGTTCTCAAACCGAGAGACTATACCATTCTTTGTAGATGGTTTTTCTAAATTATTTATGATGTGGCTCAATCTAGAAGTGAATTGAAAGGATTTCTTTGTTGTTCCTCCTCACCTGAGGATATTTTTTCTGTTGATTTTTTAGAGAGAGTAGAAGGGCGGGGGAGAGAATGGGGGAGGAGAGGGAGAGAGAGAAACATGTATATGAGAGAGACACATCGATTGGTCGCCTCCTCATACCTGCCCTGACCAAAGCTGGGGATCAAACCTGAAACCCATGTATGTGCCCTTGACCGGGAATCAAACCTGTGGCCCTTCAGTGTGTGGTCCAACACTCTGACCACTTGTTTTGACAAATAAGTGCCCTCATATATTCATCATTCCAGCAGGCCAGCCAGCACTGGGAGGATTGGAAAGGCAGGGACCCTAATACTGTCCAAGTTTCTCTCTCTTGTCCTAAAAGAGTGGTGAAAACAATAGCAGCCACTGTTATTGGAGAACACATATCCTGTCTTCCCCCATTGCTAGTAGGAGTGGGGTGCGTGGGGTACGGTTGGAGGAAGCATTTCTGGAGGCCCCCTGGGGAGATGTGATTTGAAAACTTGTGAAAATCTAGTATCAGGCGGAGCAGCTTTGTTTTGGAGGAGCTGCCTCCCGGGTTTCCGGAGTGCCGTTCCCCGGGCCGGCGCAGAGGAAGGTGCCTGGGGCTGTGCTGGAGCAGAGCCAGCGTCCGAGTTTCCTTTCCAGGTTGGCGCCGGGGCCAGGACCAGCACTGGGCGAGCTGCGGCCCATCAGGCCAGTGCCGGAAAGCCAGTGACAGGAGGCCAGGCAGGAGCCAGGAGCCAGGAGCCAGGAGCCAGGAGCCAGGAGCCATGCATGCCCATAGGAACCAAGAGCCTCAGAGCACCAGCTCCTTCGTTTGGGGGAGTATGTGCCCCACATGTTCACGCCCTTGCAGGGGCCACGCCTGTTCTGGCCAAGGACCTCTGTTCCCAGGTGTGACTGATAGGAAAGTATCTTCCCCATGTGGTTCCCCCCCACCTATAATGCCTGGTTTCCCTTTGCTCCTTTCCTATTATTAACAACTAGCTAATTCCAACAGTCTCACAAAAACAAAACAACCAACAAAAACTAACCTCTTATCTTTGAAGGATAAGAAAATAAGCCATTTTTTAAAAATGTTAAGTTAAAGGAAAGAATCAAGCATTTATCTTACTTAGCTATCTGAACTGAATCACTAGGTAGTTTAAGGGTAGATCGTGAGAAGTGTCTGTTTATAAAGACATTCTAAAATATCCTTAAGAAGCAGCCCTGACAATTAAAATACCTCCACCTGCAAAAAACAATTAATTAAATTAAAAAAGGGATTTAGTCATTAAGCACCAATGGCTCCTCACACAACCAGGAGTGAGTCAGCTAAGCTCGGTGCCCTCTGGTTAAAAAGGGCACCGCTTCATCTTTCCAGAGGAAAGATCCTGCAGCAAACATGCCAAGGAATACAGCGGGAAATGTGGCACCACACCATGACTACAGAAAAAATAAGGTCCATTCTTTGGAAAATTCCAGATGTCCTGGGATCTTCACCAGATAAATGTATTTTAAATAGACAGGAATAAATAAGACAGGGGCAAACCTGTTCTACCAGAAATACTAAAAGGAGTCAGTCTTTCAGGCAGAAAGGAAAGGAAGCTAGAAGAGTAACTCAAATGAAGAAATGAAGAGCCCCGAAATGGTTCCTTTAAGGTGCAAATCCCAACCCTGTTCATGAATAATTAGAAAAAATACAGTCAGCAAACTTGCAACAGAAAAGAACCTGAAAAAGGGCATCTACAAAAACTCAGAGCTAAAATCAATAAACTCTAAACGCTTTACCCCTAAGATAGGAGCAAGACAAGGACTTCTACTGTCACTGTTTCTATTCAACCCTGCACTTCAGAGGATTAGCTCCGGTGTTTACACACGAAAAAGAAACAGAAGGCAATCAGATTGTACAGAAAGAAGGAAACTGTATTTGTAAATTACATGCTCACGTGTAGAGAAATTCCTAAGAAATGCTAATAATTGAGTTCCGTATGCTTGAAGGATATAAAACCGAAATGTAAAAGTCAGTTGTACATTATTTCTATAGACGGGCAATAACCAATATAAACACAAATTTAAGAAATCAGTTCCATTTTCAACAAACAAAAAGAAAAAAAATACTTAGAAATGCATTTAACGAAAAAAGTACATGTATATACTATAAAGTATAAGGCATTGTTGAAATAAATTAAGGAATATGTATGTAAATATAAGGACATCCCATATTTATGGATTTAAAAAAATATCAAGATGGCAATACCCTGCCCCCCAAATAATCTACATTTTCAATGCAACCACTGCCAAAATTTCAGTTCCTTTTTGTGTAAAGTAAGGAAATCCTAAAATGGAAATGGAGATGCAAGAGACCTAGAATCACCAAAATAATCTTGAAACTGAAGGAAGTTGGACGACTCATACTTTCCAATTCAAAACTTACTACAAATCTACAGTCAACAAGACCCTAGATGCAGGCAAAGATAGGCATATAGGTCAATGGTGGCTCAGAAATACAGTCAGACATTATGGTCCATTGGTTTTCAACCCAAATGCCAAGAAACTTAATTGGGAAAGAATCATTCTTTCAATAAATGGTAGGACAACTGGTGTCACATATAAAAAAGGATTTAGTCTCTACCTCACACCGTATGCAACAGATAACTCAAAATGACCAACTAAGCTAACAAAGTACAAAACAGTACAGCTCCGATCAGAGAACAGTGGTAATGTTGGTCACCTTGGTTAGGCAATGATTCCCCAGATGTGTCAGCAAAACTGATCTGTAATAATAAAAGGGTAATATGCTAATTAGACTGGGTAGACCGGCTGTCTTCCGGACACCCTTCCAGACAAAGCCAGGGCTGCGAGGGCTGAGTCAAGCCGCCTCGGCGGGGAGGGTCCATCGCAGAGCCCCGTCCGGTGGGCAGGGCCTCCCTCTGTGGGGCATCGATCTGGGGGCTCCCAGACTGCCAGAGGGCACAGGCCAGACTGAAGGACTCCAAGTGCTTGAATTTCGTGCACCAGGTCTCTAGTATCATAAAGAACCTAGTTCTTCATAGGAGGCAAGGGAAGGCCACATATTGTGGGCATGTCATCTGGGCAGCTTTGCCAGAAAGCTGCAGCCTTACACTCCCAGGGAGCCAAACGTCTATTCCCTGCAGATCGCTGGGGGAAGGGACTGGAGAGGGAGAAGGATGGGCACATGCACAGTAAATCAGGGTAAAATCTGGAAGGTTCTTGTCTTGTCAGCACACCTGGAAACAGACCAGTGGCCAGAATGGGTGTAGACATTGCGAGGGTGAGAAATTGGGGATATTTAATCCCCTGAAGGAAGGAGTTCACTCTCTGGGCGCGCTGTGCTGGACTCCTGGCTTGTGGGGCTCTCACTCCTGCTTGCTGGCCCTCACCCACAGGCCCCACAGCCATGTGGGCCCCACACACGATGGATAATGGACTGCAACCAGCCCGATGCTGAGCTGGTCCCGGCCGCAGCATGGAACCGGAACTCTGGACACTGGCTCTGCTCCTGGCTCTACTCAAACCTCACCACACTTCTGTGACCGGAACCACTAAAATAGGGCTTCAAAAACACAGAAATGTAATTCCACACGGGTAAAAATCACCCTTCTCACATCCAAGTCTCAGAAAGTTCTTTTCCTTGAGCTTTCATAAGAATCCCATCCCCCGTGGGTACCCACTGGGGAAGGAGACACCCCACTTCATCCAATAACAAAACCTTAAGCAAAACAGACAAACTGAATACATTGACATCAGAAGCACTTTGTGTTTGAAAGACTACTGGTAAGAAAGTGAAAAGGAAACCCATGCAATTGGATAACAAAAAAATAGGCAAAGGATTTCAATAGAATTTTTTTACATTTGTCAATGAACATGTGGAAAGACCCTCAACATTACCTGTTATTAGTGAAATACGAATTAAAACCACAGCGACATCCACTTTAATGTGGCTATAATATAAAATGACGGAAAATAAATACTGGCAAGAAGAGAGAGAAATGAAAACCTGTAAACACAGCTAGTGAGAGTGTAAAAGGGTGCATCTCTGCTTTGGAAAGTGGTTTGGTATTTCTTTAGAAAGTCATAGCGTTGCTATTTGACTCGGTAATTTTATTTGTAGGTAAAAACCCAAGAGAACTGAAAATATATGAAAATACATATTCATAGCAGCACTCTTTGTAATAGCAAAAGAGTGAAAAATCTGATAAATGGATAAACCAACTTTGGTCTATCCATAGAATACAATATTAGCCACAAAAAGGAGTATTAGCTCACGAGACATCATGGATGAACCTTGAAAACATGCTGAGTTAAAGAAGCCACAGAAGGCTACATACTGTATGGCTCCATTTGTGTGAAATGTCCAGAATATACAAACCCACACAGACCAAGTAGATGACGGGTTGCCACTGGGAGGGGGAGGGGAACGGGAACGACTGCTAACAGGTATGTGGTTCCTTTTGGGGGTGATGAAACCGTTCTACAATCAGTAGTGATGGCTGACAGATTTATAAATGTACTTAAAACCCACGGACTCATAAACACCAAAGGGTGACTTTTATGGTGTGTGAATTATGTGTGTCGATAAAAAATACAGGTAACTAAAAACTGAGTCATAATAAGACCAACTTAGTATTTGTAACTTAAAACGCACAACTATGCATTTATTTCTAATGTTGATATGATAAATGAGTCCTTTCTGTGAATGTAGTCCAATGATGATTCTTCTGTGTAATTTTGTCATAACCCATTCCCATAATGCATCTTTCTAGAGAAACCTAGTTTTAGGTTATTGCAACTGAGTGATCCATTTGGGGATCACTCTGAGGGCAGGATCTGTCAAAATATGTTCCTGTTTTTTTACAGTTACCTCACCAACACCGAATTTGGCAGCTATTTTAAAGCTACTCTTCCTTACTGAGTCTTCCTAAAGTCTTTAATTTAAATTGCACCATTCATTTTCTCTCCTTTCAACTTGTATTGGGCAGAATTCTTGGCATTTAATTAAAATATGTAGAGGGAATAACAAACACAAGTGGCAAAAGCAGGTTTGAAAGAGCCATAACTGATCTTGACAAGCGGGTAATTCGGCTGGGACACACGGGAGAGTGAGGGCAGACCAAGGAAGAGTGCCTCGGGCACAAGTCAACAGGTGGCACAAAACCAGGGCAAAGCAGTTTGTTCTGAGACACTGGTGATTGGAAGTTAGCCCAACGCATTCCTATTGAGCTTAACCCGATATTCCCAGGCACACGGGAAGGTCATTGCACACACAGAGACCATCAAGATCAACAGAACAGACTTGGTGACATCAGCGACGAAATGTGACGTGTTTATACTCCCATGCATGAATCTAGGGCAGCGGTTCTCAACCTGCGGGTCGTGACCGCTTTGGGATCCATCGACCTCATCACAGGGGTCACCTAAGACCATCAGAAAACACAGATATTTACATTACAATTCACAACAGTAACAAAATTACTGTTAGGAAGTAGCAACGAAAATAATTTTATGGTTGGGGGTCACCACAACATGGGGAATTGTATTAAAGGGTCGCAGCGTTAGGAAGGTTGAGAACCACTGGTCTAGGGTGTTCTCCCGTCCAGTGAGGACTGCAAGCATCGCTCCGAGCACAGTCCCTCTCCAGGCCTTGCTCTGTACTCAGTCTGCATTTCACTCCTGACGTGGCGCAGGTTACATGCGCTGGGTGCCAGTCCTGTCTTTTCTACTGTTGAGTGTGGGAAATGGTTGTAACCACAGATGTGTTAGGCAAAATGATGGAAAGATGTCCACAGCCCAATCACCTGTGAACATGTTTCCACACCTTGCTGAAGGGACTTTGCCGAGGAGATAGCAAGGTTAACTACTTTTTCAAACTCTTCGGGTTCTGAGCTAAAAAAGGTATCAGAACACTTGACAGTAGCCAGCTCTAGCTAACTATAAAGTAAAACGGAGGGGAAAGGAAGAATGAAACCGAAAGCACATTTGTCTGTTGTGCCTGGGTCTAGGGTAGGCAAGGTCAAGGCCAACAAGGACTGAGGAGTGAACACACACCGGACTCAAATGGGTATTAATATGGCTGCTGTTCGAGGCGAATTTTCTGAATAACCATACGTCTGTTCCACTAAAATATGTATCTGCCTTCAGAGGTGATGCCACTATGGCCTCAGAAATAGGAGTCATTTCCCCTCCCATCCTGCTCAAGAATGCCTAATAGCAAAGATAAACAGCCGACGGTAAGGAGAGTCCCATGATCCCCCCCCATAAATGTCTTGCCAGTCAGTATTCAAATTGTTCCAAATTGATGCCTGTTTGTGTTCCCGCACACACAGAATGCTCATCGGGGATTACACAAAGGCTATTATAATAGAAACAGGCTTCACGACGTTGAATTACTAGAAACCCTGTTACCGAAACACATTTTTCCCCCTAAGCTTCTAATTTCTCTGCTCACAATGACATCCCCAGAGCTTCAGTGGCACAATTTTCACTGCTTTGCAAAGTGATATATTTTCCATGCGTCAACCAGGTTTGGATAATTACTTGGTTGAAGTGTACAAACAAAACTTCTGATACATTGAAGAGAAACACGTAAGACAGGCGAAGACAAGAAGGCTATGTTTGTGAGATGCCGTTGTTTCAATGTAGGCGTCACTTTATCTGTAAATGAGAGTAGATGGGGAAACAATCTAGGGGCTCATGGCAATTGTATTTATCTTTGGTGTCCCCCAGGATTCCCCCACCTTTCCATACTCATGCTTTTGCTCTTATATAATCACCTCGCCTTGGGAATGGAGCAGACTTACTACTTCCTTTTAACTTGTGTAATCCTCTATTATAAAAGGCTAATATACAAATTGTCCCCTTGGGAGTTCAACCACCTGGAGTTTGATGACTCGCTATGGCTTATGCTGACCACCAGGAGGCAGTGTGAAATGAAAGAAGGCCCTGGTCGGCAGCTGGGAGCTGGGCTAAGGTAGGCCCCAATCAGCCCTGATTGCCGGCCAGGCCTAGGGACCCTACTCGTGCATGATTTTCATGCACTGGGCCTCTATAGGATTATAAGAGTTGGCTTACTAGGAGACCTTTCCTCCTTTGCTGATGTTCTGTGAGCTGACCTATGAGAGGACCACATGACGGGCACTGAGGGAGGTTTCTGTCCACCAGCCAATGAAACACTGCCACCCTCCATTTGAAATTCTCCAATCACCACGTGTGAGCCCCAGTGAGATGGACTCCCTGACTGACAGCTTTGTTAGCCACTTAAATGGAGGAACCAACCAAGCCGTTCCTGTACAGGAAGTGTGAGATAATCTATGCATGTTGTCACCAGCAACAGCTAACTAACATCCTGGTTTTCAAAATCAACCTTTTAACTGTGGAGGCTGAGAGAAGTCTCCCAATATGAACTGTGGGCTCAGACATCTTCACTCAATACTAACCCCTCGACAATGGCCTCTGTTGGCTCGTTATGATGCTGCACACACACACTCCTGGCTCACAAGTGGAAGCTCGCCTCCCTTATCTGAAAAGTTAGTGGTGTGTTCAACTTAAGTCCCCAACTTACTTAATTTGTTGTAAAAAGTTCTCATCTTCCTTCTTTCTGGTCTCAGCTATACTGAATCACCCACCCAGGCCAGTGCACACCCCAAATACTTGTAGAAGTCTTCGGGTTCTTTTCCTTCATATTCCCACGCCGTGGTTCAGGTACCACAACCGTCCACCTCTTGACTGAATCAACTTCCTGCTCGTCTCACCACCACCATCTCACTCTGTAGCCCCTCTCCCTTCATGCTCACCTGTAGCTGGAGTGACACTTCCTATGCACACATGTGATTATGTCAGCTAGATTCTTTAAATCATCTCCAGAGCCTTTGAACAGAGGCTAAACCCTCCAGTATAAGTCCTGCCCCAGTTTTTATTTCCAATGCCTAGCTGATAAAGCACATTTTACTTTCCTAAGGATAGGGATTGTGTGAGTCCTATTTTAGTCTCAGCATCCTGCATGTTTGATTCAAGCTTGAAACAAATTTGGCAGTTAATATTAGTTGAAGGAATAGAGGAAGCAATAAATAATATTTTTACAAAAGGTTAGATCCCATGGTAAATATTCTTAGCGCGCGCATACACACAAAGAAAGAAAGAGAGCAAAGCAAAGAAATGCCAGGAATCCATTGCCGGTGATGAATGTTACTACCTTGACTGTGGTGATGGTATCACAGGGATATGCATACTAGTATATGCAAGCTCATCAAAATGTACATGTTAAATGTGTGTATTTTAAAAATATATTAAGTATCCCTCAATAAAAATCAAATTTGTAAAGATCTTTCAATTTTTTAAATAGAAAGTGCTTCTCTAAAAAAATATCTCATATATTTTGTACATTTAATTCCTGAAATGGATACCTATTCTTATGAAACCTTTTGCAACATCTAATAGGCACCTGTGTTTACACATGTTCACAGCCATGTGTTTCTATGTATATGCATCCATTTCTCCTAACAAGCTCCTTTGGGGAGGAGAAAAGGTGAGAGGAAGCAGAGTGCAGATGGTGCCAGGGTAATGGCTACCTTCTGAGTCAGAATGATGGCACATGACTATGCTCTCCAGTACTGTGTGCTATGCAGTTTGGTCCGAGATTTAACTTTCCAGTGGTCATGACAATTCAAAAAGCACATATTTTATAAATATATAACCAAGTAAATGCAAATCTCCATCAGTGACCTACAGAGCTGTCATTAACAGAAGCCTTTGGCCAACACAACGGAACTAGTGAACCTGCCCTGTGGGTTGCTTTCCAGCCATGAATTGGCTGATGGCTGTGTTCTGCACTTGGAGCTTCGGCCACAAGTAATACATCTACAGACACTGCACAGAGCTATGAACACCCCCTTCCTTGGCCATTTCCATATGCTGAATGATTGACTGGTACCTTAGAATTGTATCCAAACATTTCACTCAGACTTTCATTACACTGAATCTCTCAATCTCTCTCTCAATCTCTCTCTCTCTCTCTCTCTCTCAATCTCTCTCTCTCTCTCTCTCAATCTCTCTCTCTCTCTCTCTCAATCTCTCTCTCTCTCTCTCTCTCTCTCTCTCTCTCTCTCTCTCTCTCACACACACACACACACACACACACACACACACAAATGAAATTGACTAAAGTTGCTGGTTTGCATGAGGCTAATAAGAATTTCCAGAAAATGTAAGATGAGGCTCTCTGCAGGCCTGGCTGGAACTGAAGCGGACAGAGCAGAGAGGAGGATCCCCACCCCTGTTAGCTGCAGATGTTCAAACATCAGCCTCTACAGCAACCTTTTCTGCACTTGTAGTTTGAGAGGCTTTGAAAAGCCATTGATCAAGTCTCTCCTTCAGTCACTGATCAGTGTCTTAAAGCATAGAAATTAAGAGTATCTGAAAGAAAGTGGGCTGGTATTCCCACTGGTGGCTCAGTGTCTGCTATCCAGTATGGTGGCCTGCTGCATGTGGCTTCTGAGGATAGGAAGTATGGCTAATCCGAGTCAAGATGTGCTATAGATGGAAAATATAATTTTCAACACGATATGATTTATTTAAAATGTAAAGCATTTCAGTAATACATCTTATTTGCTTATTACATATTGAAATAACACTTTGGATATCTTGGATTAAATAAAATTTATATGAAAGTCAATCTCGTTTGTTTCTTTTTACTTTAAGTGTGGTTACCAGAAATTTAAAAATTGTACATGTGGCCACATGATACTTCTGTTGGTCAGAGATGCTCTATGTAGTATTATTCTCCAATAGGAAAATGGGAGAAGCTTAGTGCTATTTCAACTCTTTTTCTCACAGAGAATTCATTTCCTCTCTTCTTCGTAAAACCTCACATACCAAGCCATGGCTAGGGAGTGGGTGGCGAACCTTTTAAGTGTTTCTAGTTCACTTAAATATAATTCTTAGCTCTCGTTTTGCTCTAACACCCCTATTATCTACACTGTAAAACACACGTTGGGACCTGGAAAAATGGCGGCGGAGTAAACAGACGCACCTGGAGCTTTGTCTCTGGGCAGAGAGAGAGAGAGCGGCTGGGAGTCGCACTGGGAGTGATTGGAGGCAAGTTGGGAGCCAGTTATCCTCCAGGAGAAGGCGGGGAACTGCTGGACGGGGCTCTCCCAGCCGGGCAGCCCCACCGCAAAGGGTTTTTGCCTGCCCGAGCCCCCGGCAGGAGCGCGGAGACCCCGCCATCTTTCAGAGGGAGGTG
>PVJN01062570.1:0-11015 GCA_004026805.1 Lasiurus borealis | reverse complement strand
TCTCCCGGAACCCGAAGTTCTCCGGGGAGGCAGGACCTGGCAAAGGGCCTCTCCCCACTGCTCCTGGCATTACAGGGCCTCATGCTTGGAAGATCCTTTGTAAATATTTGCTAGATTTAATTGAAGGGAGTTGAAATCTCATTTCCTGATTCCAGCAAGGTTGGAAGGGCAAGCTGGGTGGGCTGAGCTCTGACTCGTGGGGGCTGGGAGAGAGGGATGTTAGGCCAAATTGGGCAGCTGAGCCCTTGGAGGAACATCCTGAACTTGGAAGAGCTTCAGCCAGGCCTGTCCTTCCACCAGCCCCTACTTGTCTGCGGGTCTCCAACCAGAGGAGGGTCTCTGATCACCCAGGATACAGGGGAGCCGCAGGAGCCTGCAGGAACCGAGTAAAGCTGGCAGTCACGCCAGAGCCCCAGCCAGCCTGTGTGCGCCTGCTCAGGACCTGAGTGTCCACGGGATAGAGCAATGGTCGGCAAATTGCTCGAGAGCCACTCTGTTGCCTAATGAGTTTGCCGACCACTGGGATAGAGCCTTGGCCCGATCCTCTGGTACTTCTCCCCAAAGGAAGCCTCAGCGCCAGCTGTGCGTTCCCTGGCCTGGTGCTGGGGGGAAGATTCCCCGTTTTGGTAAAGCCAAAGACATGAGCACATGGGTCCCCACGTGCTCAGCTGCATTACCTGCTCTCCATGCACACACACACACAGGCCCGCGTGTATGTACTTGCCGTCTTGCCCAACCAGCCCCAGGCACGCATGTGTCACCACACGCAGACACAGGAGCACACACACTTGCCTGTGCTGGGTCAGACCTGCTGGCATGAACACATGCGTACACACCACGAGAAATAAACAGCGCCCCCAGACACACGCCAGCCCTCCGGCACGGAGAGCCAGCCCGCAGGCCCCACCGGGAGCAACGCGAAACAGAGGAGGTCCCCGGGCTGCGTGCCTCTCCAAGGCCGGTATCCACCCCGGGCAGAGCCACGTACAGCTGCTGGCGTGACACAGGCTCCCATTGTGCCGCCAGGCCCCGGGTACAATGGGGGCCTATTTCCTCCCTCTCCCCGCCACGCAGCCTGGCAGCCCGAGGCTGGGAGCCCAGCTGCCTGTTGCAGAGGGCTGGAGACACTGCCCTGTGGCTCTGCATAAGGAGCCCTGGGGACCCTATGCTGAGGGGGACCCCGGCGAAGTCAGGGGCTCTCTCTACTCTTGGTAGTACGTTGTTTATCTGGGCATCAAACCAGGCCGATGCCTGTGCGGAAAGTCCTGTTCTGAGGGGTGACTGGGCCTGTTGGCCCGTGAAGGCCTCCCGGGCTGGCCTTCCACCCCTGCCTGAGGCCCCTAAATGCACGGTGGAGGGTGAGGGTAGAGATGGGAGGGGGGTTAAATCCCCCATCAAATCAGGATGTGGCCTCTCTGTTAGTCTCAGTTTTGAGAGTGTGAAGGCTGCAGCCCGCTGGCCACTTGACCCTCTGGAAGACCCCATGACCAAAGCCAATGTCATCACTGCGCCCTCCATTTCTGATTCGACATCTTCACTGCCATTTCTGGCGTTTAACACCACCTCCCTCCCACATGTGTTCATTCATTCGGTCTCTCGGTCACTGTGGTCACTTACTAGCTACAAGGACCTGCTCTGATTACCAACAAACGGGCTTGTTCACCTTTTACTCTCTGTGACAGATTTGCACGGGGCTTGTGTTCCAGGCAAACTGATTTTTCTCTTTTTCTTCCAAATATAATGCCCCTTCCTTTCTCTGTGCTTTTTGCTCATTCTATATTAGTGAATGCAATAATATTTACTGAGTATAAGGTTACCAAATAGAATGATGCAGTATTGTCTTCATTATAAGTAGTACATGGCTTATCTGAAATAAAGGCCGAACATGCAAGTTCTGGCAGAGAGAGAGAAAAGAAACTCAAACTATGCAGGCAGCCTCTGTTTTCTATAAAAGGCGGAGGCAAAGGAGGTCCTGTGATTGCACCATGAGTGCTCAGTACTCAGAAGGGGGAAAGGCAGGTGTCATCTTGACCTTGTGCCAGGGGTCATCTTGACCTCTTCCCTTCCCCTACCGCAGCTGGGACCAAGGTGGTCAATAGTAGCTGGACATGAGGGGGGGGGGGCTGTAGCCAGGCACACCTGAGTGTACATGAGTATGCGTACATATGACGGGGTGAAGAGGCCCCATGCTTGTGTGTGTGACATGTGTCATGCTGCTTTGGTTTGGGAGTGCTAGACTTGGGCAGCAAAGAGTGTCACAGACGTGGGTGTGACACTTACTAGCTGGATCACCTCCACTTAGTTACTTAACCTCTCTGAGCTTCGTTTCCAGCTTTGGAAATGTGTGTGTGTGTGTGTTGCGGGGGAAACCACCACCTACACTTTCCTTAAAAACAAACAAATCAACAAATATATGGGACTGGTGCTAATTTCTCAGGGTTGTTAGGAAGATAAATGAGATTATGTATGTCAAATAACAGGCACATAGTAGTTTCCATTAAGGTTTATTTTCCTTCCCTTGCAAGTACCACACCTTGCCGTTTCACATGGCAATCGCCACGTGGGACGCAGCAGCGCCGTTTATGTAATGTGAACCAACCAGTTAAACTTTCTAAGGTATTCATCATTAAGAGACAGGACATAGGACTCTTTTCTATCCTAGTGAAGCCTTCCTTGTAATTACAAACTTTTTCTTAAATTAAAAGCATCCAGACTCGCTACTCACCAACGGTTAAGGTTTAAAGAAATAGGAAGACCTGGGCATAGGCGGGGATATCCATCATTACGTGCCTACCGATGACAAATAATCGCAGAAGCTGACTTCTCATTCTGATTCAGAAATGTCTCGGGGACCTGTCCTCGGAGCTTCCAGGGAGCAATGGGCCGTCTGTGGCTCTTCTCAGGCCGTGGGCATTATTTTCCCCAAGAGGAGGACTGCACCCGTGAGTCTGCCCTCCTATTCCCAGAAAAGCCTTATTGCCTTGCACACTAAAGAAGGCTTCTGTGATAGGCTGAATGTCTGTGTACCTCCCTCCCCCCTCCCGCATACCCTCCCCTTCTCCCCAAATCATATTTTAAAACCCTAATCACCCCGTGTGGCTGTATTTAGAAATGGAGCCTTTAAGGAAGTTATTAAGGTTAAATGAGGTCATCAGGGTGAGCCCTAATCCAATAGGACGGACTGATGTCCTTAAATGAAGACGAGGAGACAGGAGAGATTCCTCCCTCGCTCCACCTGCACGGAGGGAAGGCCACGTGAGGACACAGCGAGAAGACAGCTGTCTACGAGCCGTGAAGAAAGTCCTCATCAGGAACTCAATGAGCCGGCACCTTGATCCTGGACTTCTAGCCTCCAGAACTGGGAGGAATAACAGCCGATTGTTTGAGCCACCCAGCCTGTGGCATTTGTTAGGGCAGCCCGCGAGGACTAATGGGCCTCCCTGTTGCTCTGTGCCTTCTCTGCCTGTGGCAGCTTTGTTTCCGACCCGCACTGGCACATGATGAGCACTCACAGCACATGAGTTCACACCATGGTCCCTTTCTCATCGGTGGTTTCCGAGCAACCAGCCTTGCGCGCAGTCCACCGCCTCGCCCTTCATCAATGCCCAGTCCTCGTTGAAATGTCCAGTCCTTTACTCACTGCTTTGGGAGCAGGAGATTCTTCAAACTGACATATTCTTGGGACTTTTTCATCCTTAAAGTGCTCTTTTCTTTCAAATCTGTACTTTAAGAACAACACAGCTTAGTGTTTAAATGGTGATCACAGTTGCTGCCTTTGGATTGTTCATTCTGTGTTCTGGATGGGATGGGGGGGGGCAGAAGAGTGGAGGAGCATGTGAATGACCCCCCTCCCATCCCTACCCACCCCCCTACACACCAGCTGGGTTCCTTGGAGTTGCCATTCCTTTGCTCAAGCTCCTCCTTCCTCTCCTCAGAGCTGCCTTCCCTACTCCCCGCCAATTCGACCACCACCCCACTGGGGTCGATCTGCCTTTCCCCAGTTTTACTTCCCCAACGCTGGGCAATCAGGCACCTGCAGTGGAGGGTTGCATCTCACTCGCCTTGGTGCTACTGATTTCCTACAGGCCTCCTACGTGCCCAGGAGCTGGCCACTGTGCTCTGTGCTTCCACGTGTTCTCCTTCACCTCAGTGTTAGCCGCCATGTTACAAATGGGGCTCATGGGATAACGTTTCTTGCTTCGAATCAGCCAGACAAGGGAGCTGGGATTCACTCTGGCCTCCCCGGAGAAATTGAGCCTGCTCCCTCAGCCCCCAGCCTTGGTGCCTTTCCTGACCGGCCATCCCAGAGCCCCCGCCAGGTGCGAGTCTCCAGGACTCTGCTCAGATACCTTCCCCTGGGATCTCAACCCCGAGAGCCCCCGCCCTTACAAACAAAGCCTGCGTGTGGTGGGCTCTGGACTATACTGGGTGAAGAAATGAACCAGGTTTTCCTAACTAGGAAACAGAGTGTACAAGCCCAGCTTCTGCCCCCATAAGAGCATGCAGCGCAGGATGGGGCACACTGGGGGGGAGGGGGTGTTCTCCTCCCCCATCTTCTCACCCACCGCATTCTCCTGTCCATCCTACCCTGCCTCCAGCTGTGCATTATAAAAACCCCAGCTGGATAGACCGGTGCCTTTGACCCCCCACCCCAGCTCCCAGAACTGACTTTTGCCATGATCCCTAATATTCCTTTTCTTTTTTTTTTTCTCCGAGTCAACATTAACTTTGCTAGCGAGCTCCCTTCCCTCCACCTGATAAGGATGGGGTAATGGCATCTGCACGAACTTGGGGTGTACTTTTCTTGCCTTGTCAGAACAGCAGCTCCTATCTGGCTGGAGATGGGCTGGGAGCCAGACCCCAACAATGGAGGCCTTGTGAGCCGGCCCTGAGGGTGTGCTGAGAGCCCGCAATTTAGCACACACACAGCCCTTCCTGGTGCCACCTTCTTATCTCCTGCCACTGAGCCCTGGCCAGTGCTGGGCTGTAACTCAACCCCTGTAATTGCATGTCCGGATAGAGCATTCCTGGGCTTGGGCCACTGTTAAACATTGACTTTGGGTGCTGGGGACAGTCACCACAGACCGTGGGGCTGCTGATTGGGGAGCCTCTGACTGGGTGTTCCCCACTCTCTTCCCAGGGGGCTCTGGCTGACTGAGAAAGCCACAGCGCAAAGTAGATGGTCTCAGTTTCCCACACCTCTGAGTCAGTGTGTTAGGGATGCCCCCAGCAAGTTAAAAATATATATATGGTTTCTCTTCCCACCCCCTACCCTGAGCTCACCTCCTGCTGTCCTTAGCCCCCTCTTTCTCTGGATTTCTCCATTCCCACTATTCTGCTTAATCCTCTGACCTTCTGTGTTTCCATACCTCCTTCCTCAGCCTTTCCTTAGGCCCTGCCTTTCCTCCCCTCTTTCTCTTCCTCCCTGGTTTTCTCATGTGGGGAGCGCAGACGAAGGAGGGCTCTGCTGTCTCCTCCCCACCAGGCCTCCGAGCTCTCTGGGAAATCTGAGGTGCACTGAGGAAACAGCTAGCTCCAAGGCCTGTCCCAAGGACACCATCCTGGCTTCACCAAGCCCCCAGGCTGTGTGCTCCAAATACATTGGTACCTCGAGATACGAGTGCCCTAACATACAAGATTTTTAAAAATATATATTTTATTGATTTTTTACAGAGAGAAAGGGAGAGGGATAGAGAGTTAGAAACATCGATGAGAGACATCGATCAGCTGCCTCATGCATGCCCCCTACTGGGGATGTACCCGCAACCAGGATACATGCCCTTGACCGGAATCGAACCTGGGACCTTTCAGTCCGCAAACCAACGCTCTATCCACTGAGCCAAACCGGTTTCGGCACATATGAGATTTTTGAGATACGAGCCATCGAGCGAGCGATTTTTGCTTTGAAATACGAGCAACATTTGAGATAGGAGTAATCTCGCGGATCGGCCGGCTGCACACGACCCACCAGATTACCTCGACTCGAGCGTCTCATAGTTTTCCACGCCTCAAGGTTACGGAACGAATTAAACTCGTATCTCGAGGTACCACTATAGTGTCTGGGATGCCTTGGGATATGTAACTGGCAAGACCCCTGCCCTCCCAGCGTTTCCAGGTTAGGAGTGAACACGAGTGCTGAACAAGCCTTCGGGGAGTGAGTGCTGTGATAAGTGATAGGTGAGCTCTAGTTTGGGACTCACCCACTGGAAACTCAGAATTGGATACTTTGCACCAAGGTCCAGGTGTTCCAGGTACACCCCTAGTCATCGCTTACATGCAGTCTCATGTGAATGTTTCAAGAGAATGAAAAACAGCAGGAAGAAGGAGAGGGGGCATGCTCCCTCCAGGAAGGTCTATCCCAGGGGCACTCCCCGGTGACACACCTGTCTGCACATCTCTGTCTCACTGTCTGTTTCCTGAGCAACCCACCCTATGACAGCGCTTTCTTAGATGGCAGGTTGAAAGCAGCATGTGGAAAAGAGTGAACTAAAAAGATACCAGAAGCCTGAACCCTTCAAAGCACTAAACCACGATCTAAGCCCCAAACCATCAATGTGCAAGACAGAAACACAAACTTCTATTTTGAGTAAGCCGAGGGACTCTGAGGTCTCTTTGGGACAATATTCCAAGCCATATTCTGATGAACAGAGATTTTGACATCAAGAAGTGGAATGTTGATGTGACAACCTTTTAAACACAAGGCCTGGTGCTCTTGTCAGATGGTGGGCGGGTATGTTAGGTTGGAAAGAGGATGACCTACGGTATGCAAAATATTTGGTAACACTGTCTTCTACGATATCTTGGAATACAGTTCACGTGCCTATGTGAGCCTCTGGTGCTAGAGGAGGTGGTCCGAAAGGTGTGAACATTGGTAGATATAGTCTTCTTCTCACAGGTAGCAAGGTCCTGAAAGAGAAAAAACTCGGACTAGAGAGAGCAGTTTGTAAGCAGAGATGAAACTGAATGGAGCTCGGTTCATGGAGACTCTTCCTGCCTGTGGCCAGTCATCTAAGTTGCCGAGAAAGCCAACTGCTTGTGTACCTCAAACTGAAGCAATGGTGGGAAGGGGCCCTTTGCCAGGAGGTAAGATTGTCCCACAGCCTTTCCCAATCAGCTCTAGTTAAGAGTGCTCTGCTAAGACCACCATTATTGGAGACGAAGATGAAGGAAGCAAGAGGTTGGCGTAGGGCTATCGGTCATTCTCTTTGTCTAGGATAGTGGCAGGAGGTGGGGGAGAGAAAAGATGAAGCTGGAGCTGAGGTCTTAAGAAGGTGAGGTTGCAGGCCCGGGAGGCCGAGAGATGACAGGGGCAGGGAGAGAGGATGGTTTAGTGGAGCAGGAGCGTCATTGTGCCGAGGATGGGAAGAATGGGCTGGAAATGACAATGAGGAATACTGAGGACACACACTTTGTCTTTTAGTACTGAGGTGCAGGGAATGTGCGACCAAATAGCCTCCCCTTGAGAAGACTGCAGGGAGGTTCATGCTCCTCTCTGTGGCCTGTCAATGGAAGAGTCACGCTCAGAGTGTCTGTCCCCTACCAGCCCTGTGTATCCCTCAGGCTTGATGTACATCACGGGGCGGGAGCAGAGGGAGTGGCAGGGGGCACGGTGTGTGTGTGTGTGGGGTCAGTCAGAAAGTCAATTCTCTTCTTTTGGGTCCAGTGCTGGAGACAGAGGAAGTAAGTGTAGAGAACTGCCTTGCTCAGAGGTGGGGCCAGAGGTCTCTGAGATCCAGGGAGACAACTTCCTGTCTGCTCTTTCAGTCCCTTCAGGTGGAGCCTGCAGCTCCCATGGCCCTGGGCTAGTCCGACTTGCCCTATTTGAAGTTTTCTGACCCCAGTCTGAGGATAGGGACACCATCTTGGCTCTTAGGCACGTTCTCAGGGCAGAGGTTTAGAGGGAAAGAAGAAAAGGTGAAACCAGCTGCCTGGCAGCCAAGGCCAGCTCTAAGAGAGGCGTGGGCCGTCCCGCCATTGTTCTTGAATGCAGTCAGCACAAAAAGAAAGGAGGAGCCCAGCCCTGTCCCAGCCTGTGCTGCTGTGGTCCGAGGCAATGTTTCCCAATTGGGCACAGCTCAATGATCATGCTTCAGTGATGAAAGCTTGGAATGAGGGTGGAGGATCGTTAGGCACAAAGTCCTTCCATTATTTGCAGTGCCTCATCTTCTGCATTGACTTCAAACCTGACCCAGCCTCTTTCCCAGAAACCCGAGACCTACCTGGCCAGTGCTTTCTTTTCCTTCCCTCAGGACCACGGACCTTGAGTAGGTGCCCAGGTGACAAAGCAAGGGGCAGTTATCAGCGGTCTCTCCTGAGTCATCCATCGCTCAGCTCTCAGTAACTGTGAGCCCCACGTTCCTGCCTCCAGGGGAGATGGGCTGTCTGCTGTGCTTTATATTTCTCCAGGAGATATATGCTCAAATATAAACCCAGGAACCCCCAGATCGATGAGGGAGTCATGGCCCCCACTCTTGTGGAGCCCTTGAGCCAGCACAGAGTTTGATCTAAGCCATGTGCAAAAACACTTTGCAACATGCCCAGTGAAATGGAATGAATATGTAGGAAGAGACTTTGCAGGTTAGAGAGAGCAGATAGGGCCTGTGATATTTCTTGTCACACTCTCAGCAAAGGGTGGGCTGGCCACAGGCAAGATTTTTCTGGGTTTGATTGGAGGTATATATGGCCAGGGAATAAATTTGGTCCTGGATACAGGAGATAGTTTTTAACCCAAGAAAAGGTCTCAGGATATACTATTTAGGATATAGACTGGGTCTGTGTAACAGAGACCCAAAATAGCAGGGGCTCAAACAAGAGAGATGTTTCTTTCTTCTTGTGTAATCATGCAGGCATAAACAGTTTGGGGCCAAAATGGCATCAGAGACTGGGTCTGCTTCTAACTAACTAACTTGCTGGGGTGCCATCCCCATGCTCATGTTCTCACCCATCAGATCCCAGGTGGTTCACCATGACACAGGCTTCCAGGATGCACAAAGTAGGGAAGAGAAGGTCAGAAAAGGTTGCTTCCCTCCTTGTAGGAACACCATTTGGAAGTTACACACCTTTCTTTTGCTTCTATCCATTGGTCAGAACTACTAAACACACGGCTATCATTAGCTGCAAGGGAGCTTGGGAAATATAGTTTTTATTCCAGGCAGCCACGTATTCGGTAAACATTTATTTTTTAGTTGATAAAAGTGAAAATTATTATTGTGGGGCAACTAGCAGTTTTGTCACTTGAAACCCCAAGTGCATAGCAAGTTTTTTATATTTTTCTGCCCTGTACCTCATTCCCCTCAGTCACAGGGTTAGACAGGTGGCTTTGCCTTGGAAAAATCACCATAACACACACCTGAGTCCCCTACCTGGCCACAGCAATTGGTTCAGACCTGGGCACATGATTCAAGTAGAGCCAATCAGAGTTCTTCCTCAGTATATTTTCCTAACCAAATCTGGTGGCAGACAATGCAGTTTCATCTCTGGTCATGAAACTATGACCATAGAACCCGGAACTAACCGTGGCCATTTTCCCTGCCAGAGAGGTCAAAGAGTGCAGTAGAATGGGTGCCACCAGCCTCTGAGAGATGCAAAGAGAACAGCATCCCAGTAGGGTGAATAGGTTTCATGCCAAGGCCCCTCTGGGGCCTGTTCCATCCTTGCCCTGACTAAGTCAGTCAGTCAGTCAGTCAATACTCCCTTTTTGGCAAGCTGATTCAAGTTGGGTTTTGGCTATCTGCAACCCAGACTTACATAGCACTTACATAGATGTGTTTTTTTCTCCCTGAAGGAATCAGTGGGATGGGGTTGGGGGAGACACAGCTGAGGTTGAAAACCTGGGAGAAAAGAATGTGGGTTCCAGCCAAGCTGTATCTTTCTCCTAATCATTTGCCCCGAGGCTTCTTAAGTTCCCACACAGCACGTCAGAGTAGAGGCTTCTGGGTATCTTTGCATTTTTCCAGTCGGTCCTGTTTCGTGCAAGTGAGCCGTTGTCCTCTCAGGCCTGCTCTAGCCAGCCCAGCTGTGAGGAGGGGGCCTGAGGATGGGCCACCCTGACAAAGGGCCCATTCTCAGCTGGTCCAGGCTGTTATCAGCCAAACCTAAACTCTGAATCACCCGTATCCGTGGGCAGCCCTGTAGGTGGGACTGCTTGATTGCCCCATGGGCCTCCCTGTGTCAGGACCTGTGAGTGGGGGCGGACTTTCAATAAAGGCTCATTGTTTTCTGCTCCTTCATGCTATCAAGGTTCTGTCCATGGTCTTTTTGAGGCTCCCCTTCCTCTTCTCTTCACTGGCCCCCTCTCCCTGGCCCCCATCCCTCTGGGCACCATCCCATCCCCACCATGCCTGATATACCAGCATAAACCCCTCAGAGGAGACGGGTGGTTGGTGGCTGGGAAAGAAAGGGCATGTGCATGAGCCTACCCTCTCCAACTCAGGCGGAATGGGGATCAAACCTGAAAATGTCCTAAACTTTGGAACCAAGGACTCCCCTACTTCCCTGGAGCCTCCTGGGTCCCCTCAACCTGCCACAGACAGCCACCAAGCTGTTCCGGGCCTGTGATGTCACCTGGTGGTCAGCCTTGGAACAGTCCGGCTCCCCAACCTCTTTTCTCTTCCACCTCCTTTTTGGGGTGGGGGATAGGGTTACAAATGAACCGTAATCTCCCTTTGCTCTCTGTTTTTGTCCTTTGTTTTTTTTATCATGATCAGTTCAGATCAGCTCATTCTTCCTCAGGACATCTTTAAGACCCAAATCACACACCCCTGAGCATACTTCCTTCATCTCCTTTTTAACGACTCTACCCTAATTACCTCAGGAGGTCCCTGCCGCACAGTTTACTCTATCTAGCCAAACAATCCTGGCGGGCTGAGTGTCGGGATGCAGCCAGGCCCACCCTGTGTCAAGAAAGAGGCAGACTGGATGTCAGAAAGATTAATTAGAATGATGGAGAACAAAGGCTTTCAGCCCTTGAACAGCACCTCGGAGTTGCCTTCAGAACGTCCCATCCATCTCCTCAT
>PVJN01062569.1:0-10966 GCA_004026805.1 Lasiurus borealis | reverse complement strand
TGTCAGTGTTAAAACCAGGAAACACCAAGAACTCTTGAGTCAGAACTTGAGCCCAGGTCTGTGAAACTCTAAATCTAGCCCTCATTCCTCTCTCATTTGTAATTTTATGTCCTGGTACTTTTGCCCAGTCTATTAGCTGCTTGAGTACAGGGGCCTTGTCCTGTTCTTGATGAATTTATACCCTGTGTCTAGGGCACAGTAGCTGCACAGTAAATGCTTGTTAGCCAATTATTTGTCCTCTTTTTTAAAACGATTATTGGTTTTAGAGAGCTAGGAAGCGAGAGAGCGAGAAACATCAGTTCGTTGTTCCACTTATTTATGCATCTATTGGTTGACTCCTGTATGTACCCTGACCAGAAATTGAACTTGGCCTTAGCCTATCAGGACAACGCTCTAAACAACTGAGCCACCCTGGCCAGGGCTTGTTCTCTTTCTTGAATAGAATCTTATTTAAAAAGTAAACATCCAGCCTTTTCCTCCCAGGTAGGATGTTCTAACCTGAATCGAGTGGCTTATCCTGGTGTCTGGGCCGAGGGCGTGGGTACTCCTGTGGGTGTGATGCTGGGATACATCAGCGTTTCTAACCTGTCTCTCTCGGTCGTCCCTTCCCCTGCCCAGGGCTGCCCATGTACATGAAGTCCCTGCGCTGGTCCCTGGTGGTCATGGCTGTGCTCCTGGCCGTGTCCCTGGTCACCATTGTGGTCCTGGCCTCTAGAACAGGTATGGTGCCCCCTCCTAGCTATGCTTGGATAAGCCATTGGGGGCCAGCCCCTGCTCTGGGGGCTTTGTAACCTGCACAAACTGTACAGGCTTCTGCAGTCCCTGCCCAGCCTGCTTGCCCCTCGGTCAAAGCAGGGACCAGGTTTTCATTTTTTTAAGGAGCTTGCGCTCAGCTCATTACGGTTTACCCTGCAGCTCACCTGTGGTCTCTGCTTTCAGGGTCGGTGTGTCGGCCGTGTCCCCATGGCTGGCTGTGGTCTGGGGAAAACTGTTACTACCTCTCTACTGAGGCTCAAGCCTGGGAGGCCAGCCACGCTTTCTGCTCTGCCCACCATGCTACACTCCCCCTGCTGACCCACACCCAGGTAAGGAGGGAAGGAAGGTGGGCAGTGGAGGGGGGTGTGTATCATTACAGGGTGCAGGTGGCTAGCCCTGGAGGAATCGCAAGGATCTCTCTACCACCACATTTCAGAAAAAGCCATGAGGCTTGCAGGGAACTAGACTTCCAATCGCCGAGGTCTTCAGTTTCCTCCACAGCAGGGCTGCCCTCGTCCGACGTGGTGGCCATGTAGCCAACAGGGAGCTCAGGAACCAGTCTGCGCTGGCAGGTCTGAGGGGAGACACATGTACATTCTTGGGAGGCGATATGAAAAATAAATTACATTTAGTGGGTATGCTATTCAGGCCTTGCTATAATAATGCAGGGTGACAAATCACCTCTAAAGCCAGTGACTTTAGACTACAAGCATTTCTTGATCTGAGGGAGGACTGTTGATGGGCTGCTCTTGGCTTGTCAGACGGCTCAGCCTCAGTTGCAGATTGCGGGGCTGGTCTTGAGCCCAGCTGGGTTTTCTGTGACTCTGGTCCTTCTACCCAAGAAAAAGTCTTTGTAAGAAAAATGGCAGAAGGGCAAGGATCAAGCACCATTTAAGGTTTCTGCTGATGTTGTATCGGCTAACATTCCATTAGCCAAAGCAAACAACAAGGCCAAATCCAACTTCAAGGGGATAGACAGCGTAGGATCTCCATTCCCTGAAGAGGGGGGAGAAGAGTGACTATTGGCTGAATAATAATACAACCGGAGGGTTTAAGAGTGGCTATAAAAAAAGACCTTGACTTCATTATATCTAACTTAGGTACCAAGAATCTGTTAGCTGTTCTGTTATCTATGAAAATGCACCATTCCTTCAGACAGTGCCTCAATAAATCTCTATTGAGCACTTTCTCTATTTTTTTTGTGGGGGGGGGGAGAGGGAGGGTAGAATTCAGGGATGAGCCTGAACAGCACAGCCTCCATCTTTGATGGCTCAGAGAGCAATGAGTGAAGCAGGCATTAATCAAGAATTTTAGAATTTTATTTTCTTAGATTGCTCCTGCTGAGTCCTACATTAAAGGATTTGGCTCCATACCACAGGGAGTGCAACTTCTGTCTTTTTCTTTTCTCTGGAAGAACTGGAAGTAGACATACAAATATGCTGGAGAAAATGTTTTACAGTGAACATACATTATTTCATTAGTACAGTGGTCGGCAAACTCATTGGTCAACAGAGCCAAATATCAACAGTACAATGATTCAAGTTTCTTTTGAGAGCCGAAAACCGACTTATGCGCATGGGCCACGAAGTTTCAATTGCACTGTATGTGCACACCCTCATGTGGTATTTTGTGGAAGAGCCACACTCAAGGGACCAAAGACCCACATGTGGCTTGCAAGCCACAGTTTGCTGACCACTGTATTAGTAGAAATAACATATTTCAAAAAGCATAGGGAAATGAAGAAGGTGCAATATAGACTGAAAAAATTTCCCAATATGATATAGATGTGAAGAATAAACATGCTAATACTTTAATGGTAGTTGGCATGTAGAGGAGGCAAGATTTCAAGTGATATTTGAATTTTTCTAGTCCATGGAGGTAAGAGGTAGATATAGAACAGTTTCTGCCCATGGCCTGGGCTGGTCCTTGAGTTCTTATTGTGAGATGAGACCAGGTTGGGCAGGGTCTTGCATCAAAGGACCCCGCTTGATCGCACCTGCAAGTTAACAACTAGTGGGAACAGGTGCAGGTCCCTAAAGAGTGCTTGAAGCCGAGGAGGGCGCCCAGCAGGGCAGGGACTTGACAGCCCTGCGTAATTTTTCCATTTCCTGAGACAGAGCCACTGGGCACAGCAAGTGTCATCAGAAGCCAGTGCCCTTCCGGCCTTCATCAGACATGGTCAATCCAAAATGACCTTGGACCTTGGCTGAGCAATGGCCTCCTGGCTGGTGGGTTCACAAAAGGGGAGTCGGGTTTAACAATCCAAATTGCAAAGGGAGCTTGAGATATAAAGATTAAAAAATTGAATCGATCGATCAATCAATTGAAACATAATATTCAGAAAATATATCACAGGGCATGGATAAGCTCCTTCCAAAAAAAGAGCTTCTAAAAAGCCCCTTGCAAAAAGACCCTAAGATTTGGGTCCCAGGCAGTTAAAATCCGGCGTGTGATGACTGAGCTCTGGAATCCTCCCCAGGTTTGGACCAGGGCCAGGACCACAGGCTGGCAAAGACCGAGCTTCCTGAGCTAGGATGCACAAGCCCCATGGACATGCCACGGTACCAGGGAGTGCACGCAGCTCATCTTGAGCTGGTTTTGCTCCCAGTTAGCAAAAAGTAGAAAGTTTCAGGCCACCAGTGTCATCTCAGAGCCACTCGCCTTTGGCTCAGTGACAGCTTCATTTTGCAGGGGGAGGAAAGGAGAAGCTATCTTAAATGTACACATCGGCTGTGTCATTTACCACAGCTTTAAAAAGTGTATGAAGATACAGAAAACAATCTGCCGACTTTTAAGGTATAAAACATGAGATTTCAAGTCAATTCTGCCCAGGATCAGAACTTCCCTTCCCGCACTGGTGGGAAAGTTGGAGACGCACCAGGGGGAGGTGGTGAGGCCCCAGGATCGCTGTGCTATCGTTACAGAGCAGTCCTCTGAGCTGAAGTTTCTGGAATTTATAATTCTTGACAATGCTTTCCCCACACCATTATTTTTGCTAACAGTGAGAATAGGTCAATGGAGTCTGAGCTGCAAGGGAAAGAGGCCGAATGGAGAGGGTATTGCTGCATGGAACAGGCCATGGCTCCTGTCACCAGGAGGCCCAGAGGGCTAGGACAGAAAGGACAGGTAAAGACAGATGAGGTTGTGGGGGTGAGAAGGGGGAGGGCGCAAAGCTTTGCACACCGCCCAGCAGAGACGGGGCTTCCTCTGCTGAGGGGGTGTAATGAGTGTGTACTTTGCTATCTCAGGCCTCGTTGCAAACGTCCCATTTCACAGAGGACCACGCTGAAGCTCTGAAAGGGTGGATAACCTGCCTTAGGTTACAGCCCTTACAAGTCAGCAGAACCAGAGTTTGAATATGGGACAGCCTGGCCTTAGGCTTCAGCGACAGCTTGCCTCTGAGCGCTGGTGTCCCTTCCCCAACCAGCAGCTGACCTCTTGCAGGAGGACAGGTCTGTGCAGCCATGCAGGAGATGCTTGGGCTGCTCTGCCTTCTCACACCTTAGGGCCAGCCTCCTCCTCTCCAGAGCTCCCCACCCAGGCCTGCCCGTGGGCCCCAGCTTGGGGCGTAGAGCCAAGAGGGAAAGGCCAGCTAAGGCAGGGCTGTGTGTGCTTGCCATTTTCAAATGTGGTCTGATCTTTGGGGTCTCACATGGGTAAGCTTAGCAAGGTTACCTGGAAGTGGCTTCCGGCTCCTCTCAGCTGCTGGCTGGCTGGTGCTCCTTTGGGAAGAAGATGTGTATGTTGTGTGTACACCTCTGGGGCACACAGCTGTCATGATGGCCCCTGTGTTCCCCAGGGCCCTTGGTGGTTATTGACTGTGCTGGCTCTGGCAGTCCACGGTGAGTAAGACCGAAGGATGAATAGGAGGGGCACGGTCATCACTCCGATGCTCACTTGCTAATTCCCAGGGTTAAATACAGAGGTTTTATCTTTGTCAACTTAAATCGTTTTCTGGGGAAGACCCGAATATATCGTTAAACCCATTTATACCATCTGATGTGAATATATGCTTCTTGGCATTGTGAGCGAGGTGCGCTGGCTGGTGTGGTCTGCCTTTTCCGTGCATGATTTCTTATTTACATTTTCTTGCATAACTACATTTTCTATGTGCTTGTCATCTCTAACAGCGTTGCAATTTTCTATAGCCCATAATTGGCCTGGTTATTTCCCCGACTGCTGGGCATTGGGTGGCTTTTAATTGTTCTTTATAAATGGTACCGTTTTACCTTCGGGTAAATTCACTTTTTCCCCTTTATGCCCTTGGATTTACTCCCTAACATGGAATCATCCATCCAAGCAACAAGAACCATGTTCCTGATCTTGTTATGGATGTAGCCCCAAGTTATGTGCTAGAAATACTGGGCCAGTGTGGATTGGCAGCATCACACCAGGAATTTCAACATACCTTTTTTAAAATATATATATATTTAATTTTTACAGAGAGGAATAGAGTTAGAAACATCCATCAGCTGCTTCCTGCACACTTCCCACTGATTATGTGCCTACAACCAAGATACATGCCCTTGACCAGAATCGAACCTGGGAACCTCGAGTCTGCAGGCAGACGCTCTCCACTGAGCCACACTGGTTTCGGCTAGACACACCTTTTAAGTACAATTGAATTGCAACTGAAAAACAAGTTGCAAGTTTTGAACTTAATGTTGATACCAATCTGACATCAGAATTAAAAGAAATAATCATCTCTATTAGCTCTCTCACAAACTTGTTTTCATTCTTGCTGTTTCTCCTGTGTGTCCATGAACGTACGTACTTTCTTATCATTATAATCAAGCTGCAACTGTGATTCAGCTTTTTCACTTTTTGTGACCCTTCACATATTACGGCCCCGTACACCTTTCACCTGTAGTGCTCCACGGACTTCCTATTTTTTTAATGGTCTTAATTATCTCACATTGAACTGATACAGCGTAACTGGTGCTCTTGCTGGCAACTGTTAGTTGACCATCTGCTCCCAGGAAGTCCCTGCAGCCTGGCCCACCCCATCACTCACCTCCTCCCTAGTGAGGCTGCTTGTTCCCTGGACGTACTGTGCAGCCGCTCAGCTTTGCTCATGCCTTTCCTCGCCTCTTCTGGGAGCCTCTTTGTTCCTCTGTCCACTCCTCCTTGCTCAGTAGGGATTGACATTCGCATCCCCTCGTCTTGAGGGCTAACAAGGGATCGCCCCCATTTCTGGGCCCCAACCCGAGTGCAGCACCTGGCAACCAGCAAGTACCTCATCCAATTTTCTGATTCCTGGTGTTTGGGCAAGCTGGGAACTTACAAAAGCCCAGGTGAGATGAGCCAGCATCCAGAGAAGAGTGACCAGCTGCTTCTCTCCCTCAGGACTTCCTGGGCAGATACCCTTTCACCAAGCACTCCTGGGTAGGGGCCCGGCAAGGCCACCAGGGCTGGCACTGGATCAACGGGGACCCCCTGCCACCCCAACTGTGAGTGACTGGGGGCCTGGGGTGGGAGAACTCTGTCCCTATTGCACTAGCATGGGCTCCCCAATGTGACCAGAATTTCATCATAGCAAGCGCCAGAGGAGGGCTGGAGGCCTCCCCTCCTCTGCAGACACCTTCCCTACTGCCGCTCCGGAGCCACCATCTCCCGACACTCAGTCCCCTTGCTCCACCCAGCCTGAGTGTTTGTTGGCTGACCCCATACCCATGCTCAGGACCTGGTTTTGTTTAGTCCCCGCCACCCCATCCCTTGTCTGGACCCCAGCACAGTCACTCAAGCAGGACTGTCTCCCTGTTGTACAGATAAGGGATGTGCAACTCATAGAGGTTTATTGCTTTACCCACTGCCATATAGCTGAAGCAGGGGCATCCTCAAGACTCGTCACAGGGCTCTTTCCAGTGGGCATGCAGATTGGAGGGCCTGCAGCACCCTGAGTGCCCTCCTTCCTCTTATCCTTCCCCAGACTCCCGGAGGAAGACAAGGACCAGCCGGGTCTGAAGTGTGCAGGCCTGGAAGGAGGCAAGCTCGTGGCTTTGGACTGCGCCTCTTTAAGACCCTGGGTCTGTGCCCAGGGGACCAAGTGACTGGGGTTCTGCTCATTCCAACCCTGTTGGGGGCATACAGTTGCCCCCAGAAGAGCTATTTCCTGACCAGGCTACCACTGTTCCCTGTTCAATGCCTGGGAACCCTGCCTGAGCGAAGTAGGGAGCTGTGCTTCCGTTGCAGGAAGATCACTTGGGGGAAGGCTTTCTGTGGCCCATCTTCCTTCCATCTTCGCCTCCAGCTGCTGAAGATTTGTTCAGAGACCTTGAGATTTTTTTTTGCATTTCTGAGCCTTGGTCTCTCCCTCATGAAAATGGCCATTACCATTCTCTCCCTTACCTGCCTAATCACAATGTAGCCTTCAGCCTAGAGCAATGGTCTGCAAACTGTGGCTCGCAAGCCACATGCCCCTCTTTGGCCTCTTGTGTATGGCTCTTCCACAAGACCACATGTGGGCGCACACATACAGTGTGATTGAACTGTGGCTCATGCACAAAAGTCAGTTTTCAGCTCTCAAAAGAAAGTTCAATCGTTGTACTGTTGATACTTGGCTCTGTTGACTAATGCGTTTGCCGACCACTGGCCCAGAGGAACGGAAAGGATTAGTGATCACAGGTGAGCCCCACCTGAGTGGACATCGAGCCATGAAATGAGTGTTCCACTAGTTTGTGGCCAGACGGCTTGTCAGCAGTGACATCCTTGCCATAAATGCCATTTCCAGGTGGAGGGGCACACAGCTGATAACCCGTGTCAGCAAGTGAGAGGTGGTGGCCCCCGGAGGAGCAAGGAGGGGGTTGCACACTGATGGCCAAGGCTGGGGCAATGCAGAGGAGAGGACCACCATAGTAGGCCAAGTTCCTGCAAAGCATGGGGTCCAACAGGAGGCTGTACCTGCGTCTAACCTGGTGCTGAGCATTCCACAGACAAACCAACTTTCCAAATTCTGGGAGAAGCCTGTGTTGGCCCATTTAAACCAGTAGCCTGATAGCAAGAGATGGCAAGTCCTAAACAGCACACTTGACAAACAATAAAGGTTTTAGAAGCACTTTGGGCTCTTATTCCAACTGTAAGTTAACCCCAGGACTTGATAACATGTTTGATTTCCACTCACTTCAAAGCCCGTCTCAGCAGACATCCTGTGTCTGATGCATCAGGCCAGTTCAACATCAGGAGCCCTTAGGTTCCTCCCTGCTTCAGGGCCCAGTACCAGGGCTTGGGGATCCCAGGACACAGGTGCTACTGAGAATCAGCTGTGGAGGTGCCCCGAGTGTGGTGCTGAGGGCTGGAAATCTGAAAGTTACTTAGTTTCACTTGGTGAAGATGGGGAAAAAGAATGAGCTTATTAGGACATTACTAGTTATTGTCCAAAGTTGGCAAACAAGAAATCAAAAGTGTAAGCTTATTATTTAGAAATATGGAGACAAGCATTAGAACAGCAAAAATAATTATAAATCAATTGATGACAGAAGTCAGAATTGTATATCATAACTGGGAAGAGGAGCCAGGGAACAGGTTGAGAACCTCTAGCAGGATCGCCTAAGACCATCGGAAAAAAGGTATTTACATTAGGATTCATAATAGTAGCAAAATTACACTTAAGAAGTAGCAACGAAAATTTTATGGTTGGGGTCACCACATGAGGAACTGTATTAAAGGGCTGTGGCACTTGAAAGGTTGAGAACCACTGCCCTAAGTGAGTTTTTGATTCAGTGAGTGAGGCCCCTCCCAAGAAGTTTCTACCAGCTTTCTTGGTGATTCTCATACAGAGGGGCCAGAAGCCACATTTTGAGCTGTCTAAAAGAGCCCGTATCTTGCTACCAGAAAAAGATAAAGTACATATGTACATTTTAAAAGTCAACATGGTGGTCTAATTTGCACCAAGGGAAATGCATTCATCTCAGGAGTTCCTGTTGACAAATGTATGCATTTGCATAGCCATTGCCAATCAAGATATGGAATAGCGCCAATACTCTAGTAAGTTCTCTCATGTCCCTTTACTGTCCACAACCTCCCTCCTGAACTTTTAGCCCCAAGCAAATCTGCCTTCGGTCTCTACAGGTTAAGTTTAGCTTGTTCCAGGATTTGATACAAAGGATCGTCCAGTACGTACTGCTTGGTATCTCGTGTTTCAGCTGAGAATAAGGTTTTAAAGACTTATTCATATTGCTGCACTTATCAGTAGGTCTTTGCTTTGTATGAAGGTATCAGGATTTGTTCTTCTCTAGTTGGTGATGTCAAGGTTACCTCTAGTTTGAGGTTGTTAGGAATACTGCTATGAACATTGGAATACAAGCCTTTGTGTAGACATAGATTTTCATTTCTCTTCAGCACTTGGGGTAAGATTACCTGGGGTTTTAGGGTAAGAATATGTTTAATGTGTATAAGAAACTGCCAAACTGCTTTCCAAAGCATCTGTGCCATCTTACAATCCACCAGAACACGAGAGTTCCAGTTGCTCTATATCCTTGTCAACACTTGGTGTTGCCAGTTTTCTTAAACTTAGCAATTCTTGTGGGTGTGTAGTGGAATCTCAATGTGATTTTTTTTTTGCACTTTCCTGATGACTGAGAGTACTAAGTTTTCATTAACTCATTAGCCATTCGTATATTTCTTTTTTGATTCTAATACTGATAGTCCAGAGACCATATTTAGAAAAACCCTACCTAAAACATCCATTCCCACGGGGCAATATTTTAAGTGATGATTTAAATGGAAAATATGAAATATCTCCCAACTTTGTAAAATAGGATATTTCAATATACAGAATTTAAAGAGTGACATGAACACCCATATGCTCTCTACCTAGCTCTAACAATTCACATTTTGCCATTTACCCATTTTATATATACTTATGTATATATAAAATTTAACCATTTGAACCATGTCACCCATAAATACTTCAGAGCTTGCATCTCAAAATAAGGATATTCTTCTATGTAAATGCAATTTTACCATTAACTTAATTTGGGTCACAGAGATGTGAGAAAATGGTTGCCTGAAGCTGCTGAGTAAAGTCACCTTGCTCTTTAGACACACAGAAAAAAATTCATCTGGATATAAGGTTCAGTATGGGGCTGTCACATGGAACTCAACCATGGGAGCAAGGAACCCTTCACTGTTCAAGCTCATTTGAGTCGGATCTTCTATTACAGGCAGCCAACAATATCCAGATATAGGAGTGAAGTACAGTTGGGACTTTGAGAGCCACTCTTTGACTTCTATATGGCCTCATCTCTTTGATGAAATCTTGACTGAGAGCCCAGTTCTGAGTCTGAATGCCTTGCTTTCAGTCAAAACCCTTCTATGCTGGCCATTATAGTTTGGTCTGATCCCAGATGTGCTTATAGACCCAGAACCTCGACATCTTGGTTTCTGCTGGTACCTGGAAAAAAATGCATGAAGGCCCCGCTCACCTGTGGCCCCAGCATCATTCTGCTGGTAGACCCCTACCTGGTCTCCCAATCAGCCTCTGTTATCAAAACCCTGTTCTCTGAGCCCTCCCCAGCATTTCCCAACTTCCCTGAAGCTGAGATTGCTTTTTTCAATTAGAGCAGGCAATGGAAAGAAAAATGAAAACTTTGTATTGCCTTAATTATACCCTGGGAAAATCTAAATCAAGTCAGGTTATAATAAAATCAGGATGTAAAAAACTTTTTTGCTATTTCAGATTAAAAAAATATATATTTTTTAAAATATTTAAGTCAGTTACAGCATATGAGGTGGGCTGAGGTTCTGAAGGGTCTCAGCTGTAAGCCATCAACCTCGAGAGATGTGAGGATGGTCTCAGATTTACACTCAAAATTCAATGAGGCCTGCATTCCTCACACTTAGAACAAATTAAAAATAGTTCTTGAAAGGTGGTCTTAGATAAATATATTCACAGACACTAATTTCATTATTTAATGTATTTTGTTACTTAGACTTTCTAAAATCACAAGTGATACCTGTTTAAAATCATAGTACGTACATACAGCTTTTCAATGCAGAAATAGCCTCATTATGTTAGTTATACCATGTTTTTATTTCAGTTTGCTGAATGAGAAGAAATACAAAACAAAAACAAATGAAAACTCCAATTTCTTCTGCAGGTCCAGTCTGTCTTGATAGCAGTTGTTACAGACAGCCCTGAAGCAGCTGGAATATAGTTGGCAAGGACCCAGGTGGAACAGTTCATCTTGAACCTTCACAAATATAATTTGAT
>PVJN01062568.1:0-10989 GCA_004026805.1 Lasiurus borealis | reverse complement strand
AGAAGAAGGAGGAGGAGGAGGAGGAGGAGGAGGAGGGGGAGGAGGAGAAGAAATTGGGTCACTAACTTACACCATATACAAAAACAAACTCAAAATGGCTAAAGGATTTAAATGTAAGATGGGAAACTATAAAAATCTTACAAGACTCCATAGGCAGCAAAATAATAGACATATGTCATAGCACTATCTTTACTGATTCAGTTCCTAGCGCAGTGGAGACTAAGGGGAAAATAAACAAGTGAGACAACATCAAAATAAAAAGCTTCTGCACAGCAAAAGAAACCATCAACAAACCAACAAGAAAGTCAAACACATGGGAGAACATATTTGCCAATGTTATTTCCAGTAAGGTTTTGATCTCCAAAATTTACAGAGAATTCATACAACTTAACCAAAGGAAGATAAATGATCCAATCAAAAAATGGGCAAAGGATATAGATAGACACTTTTTGAAAGAGGACATACAGAAGGATAAGTGACATATAAAAACATGCTCAAAGTCACTAAACATCAGAGAGATGGAAATGAAAACAACAATGAGGTACCATCTCACACCTGTCATTAACAAATCAACATGTGACAGTTGCTGGCATGATGTGGAGAAAAAGGAACCCTCCTGCACTGCTGGTGGGAATGTAGACTGGTGCAGCCACTGGGAAAGACAATATGGAGTTCTCTCAGAAATTTAAAAATGGAACTCCCATTTGACCTAATAATCCCAATTCTAGAACTATATCCCAAGAAACCAGAAACACCAGTCAGAAAGGTCATATGCATTCCTATGTTCATAGCAGCACAATTTATAATAGCTAAAGATTTGGAGACAGCCAAAGTGCCATCAGCAGATGAGTGGATTAAAAAACTGTGGTACATCTACACAATGGAATACTATGCCACTATAAAAAAGAAGGAACTTTTACCATTTGCAGCATCATTGATGGAATTGGAGAGCATTATGCTAAGTGAAATGACCCAGTTAGAGAAAGATAAATATCACTTGACCTCATTCATGTGTTGGATATAATGATCAACATAATTTGATGAGCAAGAATAGATCCAGAGACAAATGACAGGGGAGAGGGATTAGAGAACAACCAAAAGACTTGTATGTATGCATATTAGCATTACCAATGGACACAGGCACTGGAGTGGTTGGGGCTTGTTTAGAGTGGGAATGGCTGGGGGGGGGGTGAATTGGGGAAAGAGGGGACATATTAGACAATAAAAATAATAAAAATATAAACATTAAACTTTGTAAAAAACAATAAAACATAAAAGAGTACATACTTTTATGCTTTTTTTAATCTATAGATTTAATTTGCTGAGAATTTAAATTTTAACAATAATAAGCTTTGCAATAGATTAATCTGACATATTTCTTCATTTATTCATGTGTTTAACATTTATCTACATTTTGTTTTAATTTTAGTGCTATGGTCATTCATATTTTTTGTTAAATTCATTCCTCATATTTTAGGTTTTTATGGTATTATAAATGGTTTCCATTTACTACTACTATTATATAATAATAATACTGATTTCTGGACATTTTCCTTTGAACTTGCGGAAAATATTTATTACTTCTGAAAGTGCTTTCATAGACACTTCAGGACTTTCTATTCTATCTAATTAACCATATCATCTGCAGTCTATGTAATTCTTTCCAATTTTCATGCTTCTAATTTCTTGTTATTTTGCAATATATTTCACTGGTTAGCACTTATGGTGAGATATTTAATAGACATAGTAAGAGCAGACTTTATTCTCTTGTTAATATTTTGAGAAAAACAATATATTTCATTATGAAATACAATAACTATGTATTTTTGCTGCTGTTTTTTTATCAGATGGATGAAGTATACTTATTTTAACAGTTTGCTGTTTTTTAAAAATAATCATGACTAGGTGATGAATTTTGTCAAGTGAATTTTCTGCACCAAATAAAAATATAATATACTTTAAAATTTTTTGTTGATTTAGAGAACTGTACTGACTGACTTTCAAATGATAAAACAGTCCTGTGTCCCTAAAATAAACCCAAGATAGTCTGGATTGTCATTTTTTAAATATAGATAACTATATCACAAGCAAATATTTCCTTGAGAATGTTTATACCTATGTTCATAAAATAAATTATTCTGTAATTTTTTTAACTTTTTTGTCTGGATTTGGCACCTAGGTTATTTTTACCTCATGCAATGAGGTGCTAGGATTTCTCCAACCACTGTTTTTTTTTTTTTAATAGTATTTCTTCCTTGAAAAATCATTAGTGGAATTACTTTGTATGTTTTTCATTTAGACTTGTATTTTTTTAAATTTGTGTTGATGGTGATTTTTAAAAATCATAATCCTAAAGATCTAAAAAGTTTGGATTTCTGATTTCTTGGTAATATCATCTAATTTATAATTACTTCCATTAGAAATAGCCTCTGACATATTTGAGTTGCTTCTTTCCTGTAATTTATTGGACTCAAAGATCATACATGCTATCGAGATCACTTCAGTCTGAGCTGATATAATTTCTCTTAAAAGGTGTGAATATTTTGTGTGTCAAATAAAAGTACACCCTGGGAAGCAGTTGAGTACTTGCTCCCCAGCATATGTTGTCAATTTGGCTGCAATAAGCACTTATAAAAAACTTATATAAGAATTCAAGATAATCTATAATATATATAAAGAGATAACATGCAAATTAGGCCAGACACCTTAACAGGCCACCACTGGACAGGAGGAGGTTGCGTGCAGGTGAGGCCTGGGACGAAGATGGAGACAGAGACAGGAAGGCCTGCCCAAGCCAGCGCAGCAGCTCAGGTGGCCCAGAGTGGACACGGGCAGGTGACTAGGGAGCGCTTGGGGCAGAAACCAGGCACAAATTCCTGCTGCCTGTGATGCCAGGCAGGCCTGATGCCCACAGTGGCCTGACTCCCATGGCGGCCAGCAGGTGCCTGTTCACATGGTGGGAGGCCCGGATGCCTCCAGAAGCAATTTCAATCGCATGCTCGGTCTCTAGTAATGATAATAATGTCCTAATGAAGGCCACACCCACAAACCTTTTTGACATAAACATTTTTCTATATTGGGCTGGTGAGGCTGCCATAAAATAACATATTTAATAGCCTTTTGACTTGAGAGTTTTCCAAGGTGCTCCAATACAATACTTTGAAAGTTTAGATGAAGATATCTAAGAAGCATCACTTTAAGTTTTACTGAGATTTTAATAAGAGGGTTTTTACATTCATGTGCTGGAGTTAATTTTATTTGAGAACAAATTTTATTGCTTAATATTTCAAATTTGGCTGTTAGACATTTATTATTGAAGAACGTTTTTCTAGAAAATACAGGAATAATAATTATTATTATTTTTTTTGCAAACCAAAAAAATAAAACCCAAAAATTAGCTACTTTGGCTTTGCTCTACATTTTTCTTAAAAATTGATCATTGCCAGATTCTTATATTTAATCATAGTTCATGTAATGTACCTACCTGAAAATCCTTATAATTTACCTAGAAATCTTGCCAATCAGAACTATGAATTATATTTTCCACAGTATCACAGGCAGTAAGGATGCCAAGTAACTCGTCAATTTATAGTAAAACTAAAATTTTAAACTTACAATAACATTCTTTTGAATTGTTCACTGTCTTCTGAAGACAGTTTTATCATCCTATCTAAAAAAAGGTAATATTCAAATTGACCATCACTCCAACACACAAGATGGCTGTCTTCATGTGGTCAAAAATGACTGCCTCTATGTGGACACAAGATAGCCACCAGAAGATGGCCAGTAAGGGAGGGCAGTTAAGGGTGATTAGGCATTTGGGAGGGACCAGGCCTTCAGGAGAGGGCAGTTAGAAGCCACCAGGCCTGCAGGGGATGGAAGTATGGGGGGACCAGGCCTGCAGGAGAGGGGAGATGGAAAGGGACCAGGCCTATGGGGGGGGGAGTTGAGGGGAACAAGCCTGCAGGGGAAGGTAGTTGGAGGCAACCAAGCCAGCAGGAAAGAGCATTTAGGGGCATCCAGGTCATCAGTGGAGGGCAGTTAGGGATGACCAGGATGGCAGGGGAGCAATTAGGCATCAATTAGGCTAGCAGGAGAGGGGTTAGGGGCTGATCAGGCTGACAGGCAGGAGCAATCAGGCAAGCAGGCAAGCAAGCAGTTGGGAGCCAGCAGACCTGGATTGTGAGAGGGATACCCAATGAGATCTGGCCTAAATGGGCAGTCAGCATCCCTCGAGGGGTTTCAGCTTGGAGACAGTGCAGGCTGGACTGAGGGTCATCCTCCTGTGCTCAAATTTTGTGCACAGGCCTCTAATATACTAATAGTTTTGAACCATTTCCTACAGTTCTTTCTACCACACATCATCCAGTGCCAAAGCTATTGGCACACATATTTAGACACTTGTTATATAAGTATACCTTCTAGTATAAAATTATTTTCATTTGTGTATGAGAGGATAGATATATAGATGTGATAGATGATGATAGATAGATGATAAATGGAGCTGTGTAAGCAATTACTAATTTAATAACTTAAAACTTTCATTAAAAATTGATCATTGTGTGGGTCATGAATTTGGGAAGGGCTTAGTTGTGTAGTTGTGGTTTTGTGCCTCAATGAAATCAAATTTCATACAGAGTAAATGAGTTTCAACAGAATAAGTGGTCCAAGAAAGAGAACCAAGAATTTGTATTCTAAAAGAACCAGTCAGAATCTGTAGGTAGACTATGGTAGTCCCAGAATCTTACTTCTGAACATTTTATTGATTAATCATTATCACTAAGCTCAACCTAGATTCTAGCAAAGGAGTAGTCTCTCTGCTCATTGGGGAAATGGTATGTGTGTGCATGAACAGAAACAATTGATTTCAATTGATTTGAACACAAGCTACTGCCTGTTAATTATTACTACTAAAATGGAAACAGCTTGATAATGTGTAAATGTTATAATTTAGTAATCTAATACATATATGGTCTTAAACAATGAAATGAATGTGGAAATGTTAAGAACTAACTCTGGCACAAAATCTGAAAAAAAAACACCCTGCTTTAATTATATGCAAATTTAGGTTTTTATATAAAGTCTGGCCCTACGCATCACTGGATATGTTGGCTTGCTCCAAGGTCCATCCCTGCAGTGAACAAAAGCAATTATAGGATACTACATTTCCCTAGTTCATTGACTTTTTTGTCTTCTAGTTAGATTTAGCCAATGGAAGTCACTAGATATGATTCAGAGTGTCAGAAGAGTGAACTATTCATGGCATTTATCCCCTTTCCTTTCCCTACATCACTAATAATGGCTGTGAATGCTCCATATCTCTACCTCATGCTGGACAGTACTTCTCCTTGTGGTTTACATACTACATATAGATTTAACCAAAGTTATATGTTGTGCCTCATGGCTCAGATTTACGTTCCAGAAATTCTACCTCCTTTTATTGTCCCAGTGGGCCCAAAAAGTGATGGATTTCTGCCGTTGCTAATCTCTATAGTTTGTTTCACCATTCTCTGGTTGCTTTTTATCTCTGCCATTATGTCTTACCTGGTGCCTTATATATTAACTTCCTTCTGTATAAAAGGACTAAACTGATTTCCATTTCCCTGCCTTGGCCCTGACATACCTCATCTACCATGTATAGTAACTATGTTCTATTACAGTACTCTCTGTAAGTAAAACGTAAGTTAAATAGATCGTCAAACCTTAGAGGGAAGATAGGGGAAGGTGAGGGTTAGGGGCAGAGATCAACCTAAGGACTTGTATGCATGCATTATAGCCTAACCAATGGACACAGAAGCCAGGGGTGGGTGAGGGCACGAGTATGGGGGTGGGGAAGCAATGGGGAAGAGCAAAGGCCACATATGTGATACCTTAATCAAGCAAGAAAAAATATAGCTATATATGATTTATTATTTGATGTTCAAACATAATCTAAATATAAATTGATAGGCAAAATAGTATTTATTTCTTTCACTTAATAAGTTAAGATATGTTTTAATTGTATTTTCAATTTGCTATGGATACTTACCAACACTGCGGGATTGGACTCCTGGTGGAAAGTTGCCACTGTCAGTACTCCCGCCAGGAAATGTGGCGTCTTCGTTTTCGCAATCTGGAGGTAAGTAGTTGGGTTCACAGTGGCAGTTTTTTTTATTATTGCATACCTGAAAACAGAAGAAAAATGTCACTTTATAATATAAGTAGTTCAAATTATTTGTGTACAGGTAGAATTTTAAAATAATACTTAAATTAGATAAGACCAATTTTCTTATGTGGCTTATGAGTACATGAATGAGTGTGTGTGTGTGTGGTTAGCTGTGTGTTTCCTTCCCTAGGATCACTCTCAATGATCTCTATTCTTGGGTGTCATAATACTAATACTTACACCGTGACTGTTGCATTTTTGTGGAGTACAGTCATAAGCCAAGTCATTATCTATACACTTGTGATCCCTGCACATCTAAAAAGGAAACAAGCCAAAAAGTAAGTTAGGTGAAATGTCAACTGGATTTGTCATCTAATTAAGAGATACTGGCTTAAGAATAAATATTATATACTAACAATATGTAATTCACAGTGCTACTATGTTTTGATCACTAGATGAGACTGATTATTTGAGAGTGAAAATATTATGGAGCACTAACATTGAACAAAATTTAATCAAGCATAGAAATGAAAGACAGGAACTTTTGGAAAAATAAATATTTAAAATGACCCTACATTGGAAATAGTATGGAACATTTGAAAAATATTAAGGGCAATGTAGCTATTACACAGAAAATAGCTATTGAATGATTGATTAATATTGGAGTTCTACAACATGCTTCACTCAGAAAATTCACACACACATACAAAATCCTATTGTCTATATTACAATAAAAGATATAGAAAAACAAACACAGACCAAAAAAGAAAAAAAAAATCCCTAAGTTCTCATGGCAGGTTTGTGTAAGACCTTCTGATCTCAATCAGAAAGTTGCCCTATTTCCTATAAGCAACTGGTTTTATTTAGAGATTTAATTGAAAATTGGAAGCCAATAAAAGTTGGTTTTGAAAAAGAAGATGGGAAGGCAAAGGAAATTTTAGAGAGATAAATTAGAATGTCATTACAATAGTTCAGAAAAATAACGATAGAGTGAAATTGAGTGGTGTTGGTTTAGATGGAAACCAGTAGTTGTATTTGAGATATAGTTAAAAAGTATAATCCACCTAAATTTAGTGACAGATATGATGGAAAGAGAGACGGGTCAATGACAACAAAGTTTCTAGCTTGTCTAATTCTTTTGGTTGTGGTATAATTGAGCATAAAGTTCAAAAGTTTTTTTTTAAGACTTCTTTCAACTTGTAATATTCAGTAATACTATACTTTAAAATTAAAAATAATGTTTATTGCACTCATAGAAAGCCTTAGGGTAACTGATAATAAACCAAAATAACACATAATTGCAAATAGTATTTTTACAAAAGTTCTCTAAATAAATTAGAAATATTTATTTGGGGTTCTTTTGAAATATGTATGACCATAATGTACTAATTTTTAAGGTCAGAGAGTGAATAGAATCTGCTCACATAGATTTTGCTAAACATTACTGAGATGGGGAATACATTATTGATAGTATCTGATAATTATAGCAACATAAAACTCTAAGACTTGAAAAGAAATATACTGGTGACAAGTATAGTCAGGTTATTTTGAATGGTTGTGGAAATAGTCTAAAAGTTCTGGATAGAGAGTAGTGTTCCTGCAGTTAAAAACATCTGTTCTGTTAGAAGGATCTCTTAACACCTAACTAGAACTTAGACTGAGAAGTTAGATATATAATTATCAGAGCTGTTGTCCAGAAGAAGATAAACCTAATTCTCAAAATTATTAAATAAATTATTCGAGCCACACTAAAAAGTTGAGAAGGGAATTATTGATATTGTTTCTGTGCAATGAAATTATTTTTTTCTGATTTTGCCTGTTTACTTTGGTTCACCATGGAGGAAAGCTAGGGGGAAACACCATCCAAAGTAGGAATCTACAAAACTGCAAGTTATTTATCTCCATTATATATATATATTATTTATTTTCATAGTATATATAAGAATAATATAATTAAAATAATGTTCTTCATCAAACTCTCTTAAACATATATTTTTTAATTTTTTTCTGAGACAAGAAATATAATGTATCTTCTTATTCTTGTCACTTAGGCATAATAGGTTTCTGTAGAAACCTTCTTGTATGCAGTGCCTACAATGATGAGTAACACAAACAAAACAAGGTATATCTATTCTTTAAAACACACACATGTTTGTTACTGGAGATAAAGTAAAAGTTATTTTTAAGCTCAGAAAATGTGAGACAATGTGATTTCTCAAAAGAATCAAATACTGAAGCCAGCATTATTCCAGTGGCCATCGGTGACCAGACATAGGATTTATATAATTATGTGTCCCCTACACCAGTGACACTTATGAGCAGGTTACTTTTACCTAATCTTGAAAAGAAAAATATCTGGAGAGTAAAATAGTGCATTAGGAAGTCCTAAGTCCTATTCTCCCTTGGAGATATTTTTAAAAAAGAAAGAAAAAAGAAAGCAAAGAAGGGAAGGAGGAAGGGAGGGAGGGAGGAAGGAAACTTATAGGAACTCTGGAAGCTGTCTAAGATCTAAAGCTTCCAAGCAAATTCCAATCAAGAGAAAGCCAAAATGGTAGAAACCTTTGTGGCATTTTTGTTCACCCTTGCGTTGCTCCTTTGGCATGCACAGTTTTGGTCTGAAGAAGCTGAGTTCCCAATTCCCTCCCTAAACTAAGGGAGCATAAGATACTATATTTTCAATATTACATTTGAGAAGCTCCTGAGGACTTGTCTCATTTACCTAATTTAAATCTCAAATGGAGAGAAGCAATGGATATGGCTCAGGAGGACTTTGAAGACACCTGGGGCAAGAGATTATGGGTGGAGACATTCAATAGGTCATATAAGGCCCCAAAGAAATGCTTGCATAAGACTATTTGGAATAATAAGACATTTAAAACATATATAAATGTGGGAAATCAAAAAAGTCATACAGAGGAAAAGGTTATTACAAAGTTTTTTATTATTTTTTTAAAATATATTTTATTGTTTTTTTACAGAGAGGAAGGGAGAGGGAGAGAGAGTTAGAAACATTGATGAGAGAGAGACATGGATCAGCTGCCTCCTGCACACCCCCTACTGGGGATGTGCCCACAACCAACGTAAATGCCCTTGACCGGAATTGAACCCTGGACTTTTCAGGCCGCAGGCCAATGCTCTATTTACTGAGCCAAACCGGTTTCGGCACAAAGTTTTTTAAATGCCTGAATTTTATGTAAGAATTTGGGATGATAATTCTTCATTTAAAATTTTATTTCTAATTTTTAAAATTAGTATTAGTAAAGTTATGTTGTAATAAGATTTTATTATGTAAGACAAATTTATATATATAAAAGCCCAGTGTCCATTACTGTGGAACAACCAGAACAACCAGAATGACCGGTGGCTATGATGTGCACAGCAACAGCCAACCAGCCTAATCCAGGCCCTGATTGCCCCTGCCCCTCAGGCCAGCCCAGCCCCTAATCAGCCCCAACACCCTGATTGGGGGTGGGGTCATCCTGTGACTCTTCCCCCTGACTGGCCCACCTCACTGATCCTTTATCCCCAGCACCTCTATATCACTGCTTGGCTTCTTGGCGCATGTACATTTATTGTAAGCACAAGAAAATAATTATCAATCCCTTCTGACCCCAATCAGAATCTCCAGAGGGCTCTGCTAATACTGTAGCCAAGGTGTGGAATTCTCCCTCCAAGGCCCATAGCCCCAGGAGACCTTCCAAGTTAGCCAAAAAGGCAACCTAAGCATTAACAGAATGGCAGCCCTTTGCAGAGAAATATAGAGAGCCTGGGTGGGGATTTTGTGAAAGTGAGGTGCCTTGCAGATTAAGTGAGCTTCCAGTCTCTCTTTAAATGGGGCAGCGAAAAGGACCTGCAGGCTGCCAGGAGCAACAGTGAAGGGTAGGCATATTCAAAAACAGGAAAACTTTTAAACAAACAGACATGGAGATCATATTGGGAAACTGAGAGTAGTGCCTTAGGAAAAATGTAAAAATCATTAAAGGGCCATCAACCATCTTGATATACATTTATAAACAACACATAAGCAACTTCTTCTTATGGCATGTGAAATGCAAAACAATTCTGTTGTGGGCTTTCTTTTGGCCATTCTTAAAGTATAATTAGATTCAGTTGGAGGAAAGCTATAGCTTCCAGCATTAAACACCCTGGCTGGCCCCACCCTGACTGGTCCCTACTGGGGAAAGCCAGATGGACCCCCCTTGCATGAATTCATGCATGGGTTCTCTAGTATTTCCATAAGATCAGGTGAAAAGAATATATTATAAACATGTATACATTCATAATGATTTACAATTAAAATGTAAAAAAAAATTAAGATTTTGTTTATTCCTGGTTATAATCAAAACATAAATTTTTACTTCTCATTTCCAAAATAAATATTCTGCTCCTGAGTCAATTATATTTTGCCTTTCCCACTGTTATTCATCAAGCAATTTAATGCATTCTTCTTATTATTAGATGAAAATTTGTAACTTAAAATTTAGATTTGAGAATAAATTAAATCAGCTTTGTTGTGTATATTTGTATATAAATATTAGTGACATATATTTCACAGAGCAAAAATATAGAATGACAGAAATTGTGATACATATCTATCTGTACTATCTTATATAATAAAGAGATAATATGCAAATTAACCCTCACACCCTCACAAGATGGCTGCCTACAACTAGGCCACCAGTGGGCTTACTGAGGGATGACCAAATGACCAAACAGCAGGCTATGTAGGACAACCAGGCTGGCAGAGAGGGACAGTTGGGGGTGACCAGGCTGATGGGGGTGCAATTAGGGACCACCAGGCCAACAGGGGGGACAGTTGGGGACAATTAGACTGGTGGGGGGAG
>PVJN01062567.1:0-10989 GCA_004026805.1 Lasiurus borealis | reverse complement strand
ACTCCTCCGACGTACTAGAAAATGTCTTCTCCTCTCTGACAGATGACAAGTATGATGTGGCAATGAATCGAGCCAAGGACCTAGTAGAACTGGACCCTGAAGTGGAAGGGACAAAGCACAGTGCCACAGAGATGATCTGGGCTGTGTTGGCAGCCTTCAATAAATCCTAAAGCCAGCAGGTGGGTTTCTCCTTTTTCCCTGCTGGGCTGGTGACTATCAGAGACTCTATCACTGAGTTTTGTGTGATTGATGAGATGTTTTTCATCATTTTCTTTCCTTCTCTTGAATCAGACTTGTGATTTGGGGAAAGCAACTTCAGGGCTTCTCCATAGACCTTGACCTTTATAAGCAGACCTTATTTCTCTCTATACTTCCACTCCAGAGGCTCACTGGGGGTGAGCCCACATATCCCCAATAAACATTTCCTTTCATTTCTTAGTTTTCTTCAACCTAGTGTACTTTTGGATAAGCAAGATTATCTAAGTGGTGTTGGCTATTCTCCAGCCAAACATTGTGAATGAGATGTAAAGCAAACCATTTATTACATTTTTTAAAGTCTGTTTTCTATCTAAAATACATGTTTTCCGTCTTTGTGTCTCAGGCTCTGCTAGGTAATGTACTTATTGAAATAACTGCCTCTCTGAAGAAGGGTCAGTGGAACAAACTAGGTTTTGGAGTAGGTGGTCTCTGGGATTTTATTTCCTGTTAGTAATTTTCTCACTTTCTTGTTCTATCCTAATAAGAATATTCTAAATTTGATTACCTGATTCTCAGAGCCTTATAATCAGAAATATATTCTAACCTATTTCTTAGCATTTTCCTACTCCATCACTGGACAGAAATCTAAGTGAAAAAAAATATATATCTCTCACTCCTTCCTTCATGCAATTAGCATTACATTTCTAAAGGAAGAAAGTGGTATCAGAATTTCCATCCATTAGCACATGACTATCCTGATTCTTCCAGACAATTTTAAACCTTTCTGCTCTGATTGAACTGAGAAATTTCAATTTCTGAATAACAGCATCCTGAATCTAGATAACATATTTAAACTTCAGGTCTTCTTTGTTCTCTATTTTTTGCTTTCTGCATAAATTAATAAATTCTATCTATATTTAAACATTCTGGAAGTAATTTTGTTAATATTTAATCCACAGATACCTTCCTAGTCATTTAGTCTTGTTTCAACACAACCATCTTTCTAGTCAAATCTCTAAAATGTTTTTCAATTTAGTAGTGAGTGCAAAGAGAAGTTTATTAAGAAAAATCCCATTTGGGGATCAGTTTGATATCAAAAGCATGCCCTTTATTTTTCCCCAAAAGCATGCTGATATAAAGTACAGTATTTGGGAATAGAAGACCAAGTTGTGCTAATATCAAGCATTTATTATGCTGGTATTTGTAATGGGTCCTGCCCCTTGACCATTACAGAGAAATAGGCTGCCAAAGGGCTAATACAGGTGACTTAGAGCTGATATTAAATTTTACTGATCAGAAATAATTAAATGAATCATAACTTCCATCTCTTTTCTAAACCTGTTTAATACCCCCAAAACTGCCCAACTCAACTTTCTCTTTTCCACTTCAGTTATCACTTAGGTAACTGGAGAAATAAATTTTAACATGAAACAAATTCTCAATGTGAGTTGGAATAGAGCTTTAGTCTGGCTCTCTAAAAATTCAAAAACCACTCCATGTGTTGTCTATCTGCCTTAGTTTTTCTTTCCATTTGAACAATTTGGCATGAATTGAAACCAGGTTTTCCTGTGGAAAGTTTCAGCTTAACTGGGAGGCATGGAAGTTGAGTTCTTTCTAACAACTCTTGGTCGTGTTTATTTTTATATTGTATCACAATAAAATGAAGATGTCTTGAATCTGCAGAATGTCCACTGCAAACCTTCTCATTTAAAGCATATGGCCTTCACATTTCTGTGTAATAAAGATATTGGCTCTCTAGTCTCTCTGTGCAGTTTTACAACTTCAGTTAATTTAGCTGGAAATAAGAACTTTCCACACAAGACCTTTATACTAGGATACAAACCTCTGTTTCACCCTGTGTAGAAAATTAGAATACACACATATTATAATTATAACATATAAAAACTGGGGGGTAGAGTACATCAAGGCTAACCTGAACACTAACCAATGTTGTAAAGTCCAAATAATGTCTCCATCCTAATAAAAATAAGTTACCCAATTATATACTATTATTACCATGAAGAGAATGTGTATGTTCTTTCCTATTATCTACTTGCTCGTGACACCTGAATATATCTAAGAGCTGGAAGTCTTAAGTTCCAAATGTAGATAACAGGTAACTACAACAGAGTTAAGATGTGAAAGGATAACTGTGCTTATAATTAGCTTAATGATTACAGAACAAGGAACAATAAGAAATATAGTCACTAGGATTGTTTATACTTTCCTGTTATTTTTACTTTAGACAAAGCATTGTTCCCATAATTAAATTTTTTAAAAATATATTTTATTGATTTTTTACAGAGAGGAAGGGAGAGAGATAGAAAGTCAGAAACATGGATGAGAGAGAGACATATCGATCAGCCGCGTCCCGCGCGCCCCACAGTGGAGATGTGCCCGCAAGCAAGGTACATGCCCCCGACCAGAATCGAACCTGGGACCTTTCAGTCCGCAAGCCGACGCTCTCTCCACTGAGTCAAACCGGTCTCGGCCCATAATTAATTCTTGTTTGTTTTTGTTAATCCTCACCTTAGGATTTTTTTTTCCCCATGGATTTTTACAGAGAGTGGGAGAGAGGAATGGCTGGAGAGAGAGAGAATCATCCAGGTGAGAAAGATAATTGGTTGCCCTCCAGCCTGGAAGTACCCCATGGGGCGCTGGGATTGAATCCCGAACCTTTTGGTGAACGGGACAACGCTCCAATCAACTGAGCCACTCAGTTAAGGCCATAATCCTGACTTTTAATACAATAGATTGGTTTTGCTTTTGAACATTACATAAGTATTTTTTGTGATCATTGATCCATTTTATTTTGAACATTTAGTTTCTGGTTTAGGGCAGTTAGAAATAATGCTGTGCCTGACCAACATGGTCAGTGGTTGAGCACTGACTTATGAACCAGGAGGTCACAGTTCAATTCCCAATCAGGGCATTGCTGTTTCTCAAACACACTAGAAACATGTCCCTGTTTCAGAAGCTTTGCATTTGTTCCTCCCTCTGCTTGTACCAGTTTTCCTCCAGCTATCTGCCTGACTACTCCCCACCTCATTCAGATCTCTGCTCACATATCTCAGGTCTTTCCCAATCAATCTAAAGTATCACCTTCTCCCACCCAATCACAAATAGAACTGCTAGTTTTAGTGAAAATCCACTTTTTTTTCTGGCTTTACTTTTATTCTAAGTTCCACCTTTCCTAATGCTCAACAATTTAGCTATGCCAAGGATGAAAGTGTAATTTAAATCATTCCCTTAGCAATCATAGTTTTAATACATTACTCTTAAGCAGAGATTGGGGTTAGAACAATCTTAGCTGGTATCAAAAGTATTTATCAAAAGAACTTTTCATTTTTTAGATATTTAAGCTAATTCTTAAACACATTGCCACCATAATTGCCCAAACCTGATTTGACCGATAGTTTACTTTTTTCCTCCCATATGACCTGGCTTAAACTTAGCCTGCCTTCTTTTTATTCCTTTCCCCTGTCCAACTGGGCCATACATTCAACTGGTTACTAAATTCTGTCCATTTAAGTTTTTAATTTGTTTCATTCTGCAAACTTCCATTCCCACTGCCTCGTGCCACTACTATTTGTCCATCAGCCAAAACTGGAGTCATAAGACTTTGGAAAGTAAGCAGTGGTCGATGATTCTGGGCAAAAATATGAAGATCATTTCCTATGCTCCTTTCTGCCCCTTTTTATTATCCACCACTCCCTGAAGCAGATGAAACTTAAGGAAAGAGGGGAGCGGTTCCGTTTGTTTTGCTTGTTTGTTTTAGTTTAAGCCTTTCATTGAAATGTCCATGCAGAGAAGTGCACAACTCAGTTTTCACAAACGGAGCATACTGATGTACCAACAGCAGGATTAAGAAACACGCCATTCCTGGCACTTCAGAATCCTTTGTACTCCCTTCCGGTCATTAGTCCCCAAAGGTAAAGCTTTCCTGACTTCTGTCAACACTGACCAGTGTTATCTTAATAAGATTTTTCAGGTAAATAGAAAGAAGCTTAGATGGGGGATTATTTAAGGAAAAGCACATCTTAGAAGCTTGAAACATTCTTACCTGGTTGGCTCCCAGAGAAAACCCATCAGTGATATTCCCAAGCTTTTCCCCTTGCTCCAGCCTCTCACCTCTTCCTCCTCGCCCCCATTCCCCATTGACAGCCCTCTACTCCAAACCTCCCTCAGGTCTTTAGGTGGCACATTAAATTTCATTGGTGATCCATTCTTTTGGGTTAACAATAGCTCCTTTTTGGCTGAATACTTTTTGAATAAAAATATATTAAAATACAGCCAAAACCGGTTTGGCTCAGTGGACAGAGTGTTGGCTTGCGGACTGAAAGGTCCCAGGTTCGATTCCTGTCAAGGGCATGTATCTTGGTTGCGGGCACATCCCCAGTGGGGGGCGTGCAAGAGGCGGCTGATCGATGTCTCTCTCATTGATGTTTCTAGCTCTGTCCCTCTCCCTTCTTCTCTGTGGAAAATCAATAAAATATATTTTTTTAAAAATACAGATAGCCGAGACTGGTTTGGCTCAGTGGATAGAGCATCGGCCTGCGGACTGAAAGGTCCCGGGTTTGATTCCGGTTGGGGGCATGTACCTTGCTTGCAGGCACATCTCCAGTGTGGGACATGCAGGAGGCGGCTGATCGATGTCTCTCTCATCAATGTTTCTGACTTTCTATCCCTCTCCCTTCCTCTCTGTAAAAAATCAATAAAAATATATTAAAAAAAAAATACAGATACTAAACCAAGAAGTAAGCTGCTGACGCACAATAGATATTATATAAATTTTCTTTGTGATTTTCTCTAAGGCCTTCTGAGCCAAAATTTCACAGTATAGCTGTTAAAATTGACCTATTTATTTAATCCAAGTTTAAAACGGCAACTGATGCTCTGGCTAGTTTGGTTCAGTGGATAGAGCGTTGGCCTACGGACTGAAGGGTCCCAGGTTTGATTCCAGTCAAAGGGCACATGCCTGGGTTGCAGGCTCCAACCCCAGTAGGGGGCGTGCAGGAGGCAGCCAATCAATGATTCTTCCTCATCATTGATGTTTCTCTCTCTCCCCCTCTCCTTTCCTCTCTGAAATCAATAAAAATGTTTATAAAAAAAAAGATAAAATATAGCATACCAAGTTAAATCTGGATTTCAATAAACAACAAATAATGCTTTAAAATGGCAACTGATAATGTTGATTTGGTATTTCTGAGTAATATGTTGGCACTTTAGTTGGATTTGAATGCAATGAAAGGCAGAAGTGAGATATTTATGAAGAGTCTTTTCTGTTCTAGGGGGAAATTATAAGACTTGACAGTAGGAAAAACATGACTGGGTATTTTGTTAGAGGACTCTTTGAAGTTATCTAACCTATGCTTTTCATTGCCTTTGAACTGTCACCAGCTGGACCCCTCTGCGGGCTGGTGGTGTGGGTTCTTGAATTCTTGCAGGAAAGATGATTTTGAGAATGTGTTCACCAAAGCTGGGACAACCGAACAAAGGAAGCACTTAGGGTAGAAGCAGCAATAGGAGAGAGCCTAGGTCAGTGGTTCTCAACCTTCCTAATGCCGCGACCCTTTAATACAGTTCCTCATGTTGTGGTGACCCCCAACCATAAAATTATTTTCGTTGCTACTTCATAACTGTAATTTTGCTACTGTTATGAATCGTATCTGTGTTTCCCGAAAGGCTTAGGCGACCCCTGTGAAAGGGTTGTTCGACCCTCAAAGGGGTCGCGACCCACAGGTTGAGAACTGCTGGCCTAGGTAGTGCTCTGCTTTGGCTCTCTGGAAATATTAGAGGAAAGAAGTGAGCCAGGGTGGCTACTTTTGGCTCACTAGAAAATCAGAGGAAAGGGAGCCTTAGAAACAAGATTTGGGGAGGTTGGGGGGGGGGGAGGGTAAGCCCCGGAGAAGCTGCGGCCGCCCATTGCTCCCCTGGCTGCAAGCATCATGAGGACTCTTAAGAGTTTAGAAGGAAGTAAAAAGTTCATGTCCATGAAAGGGCATGGGTGTGCTCCAGAGTAAGCCTGCACTGGTATTCTTTGTCTTGAGGTTTTTATTTCTCTTCTGCGGGCAAGAATCTTAGGCAACGGTTTAAGCAGAATATTCATCGGCTTTCCAGATATGTTTTTAATATGCTGATGCATCAAAAGAAAGCATAGAGGAGAGTTTGGGATTATTATGTGGTCGGCTTTACTGTTTTATTTTTATCTTGGGTCTGTGTGGCTTTAATCAGGTTTTTGTTGTTTCCCTAACTTCATCGGAAATTGGGTTCAGTTGACATAAATGGCATTAGTTGGGTCTCTGTTCCGTTTCTCCCGCACCAGCATGATTTAAGTAATGTATTCTCTAGTTTGGGAGGAGAGGTATGAAACATTTGCTCTCAAGTGTCCTTGGTTAGGGAAGACAAAGGTCTTCAGATTCTAGCTGGCTTTAAGTTGTTCAAATTGTTTGGCCTTGTTGCATTATCTTGTTTTAGTTTCCCCATTCCATTTGCCCAAGGATTTTCCTAGCTTCTTACTATCCTCCCTCAGAACTATTCTACAATTTGTGAGTTGAAAACTGATGGCAATGCAAATGATTCTTCTACATAGAAAATAAATGAATTTTGTCCAGTGAGACACAATTGATTTCCACCCCGTGAAAAAGATAATTATAAACAGTATATTTTATGTCCTTTAGATATTGACCAACTTTTTAAAATATATTTTACTGATTTTTTACAGAAAGGAAGGGAGAGGGAGAGAGAATTAGAAACATGGATGAGAAAGAAATATCAATCAGCTGCCCGCAACCAAGGTACATGCTCTTGACAGTAATCGAACCTGGGACCCTTCAGTCGCAGGCCGATGCTCTATCCACTGAGCCAAACTGGTCAGAGCTTGACCAACTTTCTATTAGCAACTTCATTTCAGCAGTCTTAAATACCTATATATTTGTCTGTCCTCAGATTCTCTTTTGAACCAATTTAACATCTTCTAATTCCCTCATTTGTATGAGTTACTATTTTACTTTTTTTGAAAATTCTCTTAAACACTGTATTATTCTGGTCATGTAGCTATTTCCTAGGCTACACCTAAGGCCAGTCCTAAGAGCATACATTTCCAAAGGAAGTAAAAGAGGATAGAGCTTGCTTAATTTCTTGGTGTTCTCAGTCTGGCCATCAGAGGGTGCTAATGTCTTAAACCCAGATATTTTTCCAGTCTTTTTTTTATGGCCATTTTTCAGAAGAATGTTACATTTGCACTGATGACCTGTACATTGTCATTTATCTTATCCTCAAAAGCTTTAGATCCTGCTCTGAAAAATTCTGACATAAGCAAGAGAAAAGGTCCCCTTCCTGAACCCCATTATTTCTCCCCCCCCCCCCTCCCCTCCCCCCCCCCCCCCCCCCCCAATCTGCTCTTTTTGCTTTTCTACAAATAGCACCACTTTTCACTCAGGAGTTTGGGATCCATCCTTGATTCTGCCCTCAACTTTATTCACCACGCCAATATTGTTTGTTTCTTCAGTTCCTCTCCTTTTGCGTGGCCTCTGCCTTTGACCAGGCCTCTCTAGTCTTACCTAGATCCCACAATCATAGAGATCCAGCTGGACTTCCTGTCCACTCCAGTCCCATTTCCACATGGCTACCACAGTAAAATATTTCCCCATTCCATCCCTACCAATACCATTTCCTGCTTGAAATCAGAAGTTCCCCTTTGTCTTCATTAAACCTCAACCCTTTATCATGACTTATAAGTCTCAGAACCTCAGCAGCCTGGACAGTGTCATGTCTTGCTGCTCCACAAAAGTTCCAGCCTTATTTGCAGTCTCTCCTTAGAAAGCTTTTCAAAAATACAGATTTCCACCAATCTCTTGTGGCTCAACGGTTGCACATCAACCCATGAACCAGGAGGTCACAGTTCAATTCCCAAAGCACATGCCTGGGTTGCTGGCTCCATTCTAGGTAAGAGGCATGCAGAAGGCAGTCGATTGATAATTCTCCCTCATCTTTGATGTTTCTATCTTTCTCTCCCTCTTCCTTCCTCTCTAAAATCAATAAAAATACACTTTTAAAAGAGTTTAGCCGAAACCGGTTTGGCTCAGTGGAGAGAGGGTTGGCCTGCGGACCCAAAGGTCCCAGGTTCGATTCCGGTCAAGGGCATGTACCTTGGTTGTGGGCACATCTCCAGTAAGGGGCGTGCAGGAGGCAACTAATCGATGTCTCTTTCTCATTGATGTTTCTAATTATCTATCCCTCTTCCTTCCTCTCTGTAAAAAAATCAATAAAATGTATTTTTTTAAAAAAATAAGAGTTTACATTTCCTTATAAAATATAGATTCCCAGGCCACAACCCAGAGATGCTGATTCAATTGGGGTGAAATAGGGCTAAGGAAATCTGTATTTTTATCAAGTTCCCTAGGGACTTCTAATCACGTAAGTCTGAGAACCCCGGATCTAGTGCATGGAGTTTCTTAAAGTTCTACGTGTTTTCACACGAGGTTCCCTCTGCCTGAAAAGGATTTCTCCACTTTTTTTTTTTTTTTACCTTGAATACCACCACAGTTCCTGCCAATGTCATTTCCTCCAGGAGGCTGCCTTTAATACCCTGATCCAGTGTAAATTGTCTTTCTCTCTTATCTCCTCTCTCATCTCTGAACAATTTGGAGACAGAGGCCCTCTTTTATTTATTTATTTTTATTTTTTTATTTTTAAATATATTTTTATTGATTTTTTTACAGAGAGGAAGAGAGAGGTATAGAGAGAAACACCGATGAGAGAGAGACATCAATCAGCTGCCTCCTGCATGCCCCACAGTGGAGATGTGCCCGCAACTAAGGTACATGCCCTTGACCGGAATCGAACCCGGGTCCTTTCAGTCCACAGGCCGACGCTCTATCCACTGAGCCAAACTGGTTTTGTCCAGAGACCCTCTTTTATCTTTGCTTCCAGCACAATTCCTAGCAAATAATGACTGCTGAATTTGTTGGATGAAAGAGAAGTCTTGCTGGGCCAACAATATCTCACTCTCTCTGGGAACTTGTTACTCTTGCTATAGTTTCTCTCTCCCTTTTGATCCATTGTCCTCAGATACGGATCAGTCATCTTCTAACATTTTATAAGATAGTGTGGTCCTCTACATTGTCTCCCTTTCCTCCCTCCTCCTGCCAGTCTCCAACCTTCCTATTTATCCTCATAGTCCCAGCGTAGGTACTACCTTGTCTGAAACATTACTCGACCTGCTCAGCCAGAAATGACTTTTTAAACACTCAGACATTTAATTTACTTGGTGTCCTACATTACCTAATATTATAGTTATTCTTCTACAATGTAAAGCACTGCCTTGCGTACTAAAATGCATGTGTTAGAGACCTACAGCTCATTCTCAATATGTGGGTCATAGTCACCTTCCCTATCATTATGCTGAAACTTCAACATTGGGGACTTCACATTTATTTGATTGCATCAACATCACTGGCTTTTATAGCCATGCCATATCTGCCACCAATTACAATTATCGTAGGCTAGAGCTCATGATAACCTGTAATTTCTCCACCTTCCTAAATACAAATTGAAATTTGCCTCTCACTGCAGCCTCCTACTTTTCTGCCTCTCCCAGTCACTCCCACCAAGTCTGAGCTTTGTATGTCTCATGACAATTTAGTCAACTCCTTTCTATTCTCCCAATTTATCAATCATACTCTGTCTTTCCTAAAGAGCCTAGATGCCGTGGTCAGCTATTTTAACAAACCAGTCTAGGCTTCTTCATTATCTTTTCTCAACTGTTCTTTCTTTACCAATCCTTTTGTCCCAGTTAACTCTGGCTGGCTGTGTTCTCCACTCCAAGGCAGCCAGGAGTTATTGACCAAAGTCACAAAGCCAAACTGGTTGGGACTACCTACCACAAACTCATACTTATCTAATCTCAGGTAGATTGTTCTTGCTGTTTTGAATTATTGCTATTTATTATTATTATTATTGATTGATTTGAGAGAGAGTGGGGAAGAGGGAGGGAGAGAGATTTGTTGTTCCACTTATTTATGCATTCATTCATTGGCTGTGCCCTGACTGGGGATGAAACCTGTAATCTTGGCATATTGGAACAATATTCTTAACCAACTGAGCTACCTGGCCAGTATGAATTATTGCTATTTTCTTTTTAAAAATATATATACATATATATTTATTGATTTCAGAGCGTAAGGGAGAGAGAGAAAGAAATAGAAACATCAGTAATGAGAATCATTGATTGGCTGCCTCCTGCACACACCCCCTACTGGAGATTGAGCCCGAAATCTGGACATGTGCCATTGACCAGAATCGAACCTGGGATCTTTCATTCTGCAGACCTACGCTCTACCCACTGAGCAAAACCGGCTAGGGCTTATTGCTATTTTCTATAGAGCTGTTTCTACCCCCATTTCTCCTAGATCTATCTACCCAATCATCTACCCATGTTCTCAAAAGATAGACTGGCAAGGCCATTTGATGCAACTTCCTTAATGTGTTTAGCCACTTCAAAATCTCTCTGTACATATCTCCTCCAACTCTTTATAATTGCCAAAGCCATCCTGTCTGGCTCTCTCCCTCTTGATCTAATAATCTCCTCTGAGACTTTAATTATTTCATTATCTTCTCTTTAAAGTGGATAATTATGTTTTTAGTTTCTCTCTCAATTAGCCCCTCTCCTTTTCTGAAAACAAGCTTGAGTCTTGCCTACATCCCAAAAAATAAAATCTTTTGCTGTTTCCTCTTCAATTCATTGCCCTAATTTACTTGCTGTTAAATATTGCCAACATGTCTCCACTT
>PVJN01062566.1:0-10989 GCA_004026805.1 Lasiurus borealis | reverse complement strand
AACCACTGTTGCCCAGTCCGACCCAAGGAATTCATGACCACGAGGTCAAATGTCTTACTCAGCTATTCCATATACTTCCAGCCGCTCAAACCAGGGCCAAAAGAGGTAATCAATCATGGATATACAGTCTCCACCAAAGAAGACGGTGTTCTGATAGCTAAGAATCTAAAAGTTTAAACAGAACAAAAGCAAGTTAATTCGCTAATCTGCCGGCATAGTTATAGACACTAAAGACAGATATCAAATCAGTTCCCGCAGAGGGAAAGCTGAGGCTTCCATTCTGCTTCTGATTTGTTAGGGAAGCGCTTTCTCCCCTTTTCGGAGGTTTCCTCCACCATATTTAGGGTAATACTTCCAGCCACACTCAGTCCCTCCCCCCTTTGAACCCTGAGGGAGGGTGTGGCTCCTCTGATTGGAGAATTTGGAAGGACAGCCCAGGCAGAGGGAGCCAGTCCCTCTCCCTCAGCCTGGAGCAGGCTCCTCCCAGTGCCATGCTCTCCAGGGCCTGGGTCAGGCCAGAGCAGTCCAATACGTACTGCGATGGAGGAGGGACACATTGGGAACCTCACTTGTTCCAGTTGTGACCCCCCACTTTGCAGGATTCACTTTATCTGTAACAAAGGGGATACTGTGTCTCCAGGTGCCTGCCTCTTTTGCTTCCCTCCTATTTTTATTTTCTTTACATTTTTTAAAATTAAGGTACTACATGTGTACATTTCTTCCCATCGCCTCCCCACCCCACTCCCATCCATACCCTCAGCCCCCAGTGTCTTGCGTCCATTGGTTATGCTTATAAGCATGCATACAAGTCCTTCGGTTGATCTCTTATCTCCCCCACCTCTCCCTAATCTTCCCACTGTAATCTGACAGTTTATTTGATGCTTTACTGCCTCTGTATCTATCCTTTTGTTCATCAGTTTATAATGTTCTTTATTATCCACAAATGAGTGGTATTTTTCTTTCATTGACTGGCTTATTTCACTTAGCATAATGCTCTCCAGTTCCATCCAGGTTGCTGCAAATGGTAAGAATTCCTTCTTTTTTATGGCAGCATAGAATTCCATTGTGTAGATGTACCATAGTTTTCTGACCCACTCATCTGCTGACGGGCACCTAGGCTGTTTCCAAATCTTAGCTATTGTAAATTGTGCTGCTATGAACACAGGGGTGCATATATTTCTGATTGGTGTTTCTGGTTTCTTAGGATATATTCCTATGAGTGGGATTACTGGGTCATATGGGAGTTTCACTTTTAGTTTTTGAGGAAACTCCATACTGTTCTCCACAGTGGCTGCACCAGTCTGCATTCCCACCAGCAGTGCACGAGGGTTCCTATTTCTCCGCATCCTCGCCAACACTTATCATTTGTTGATTTGTTGATGATTGCAATTCTGACAGGTGTTAGATGATACCACATTGTCGTTTTGATTTGCATCTCTCGGATAATTAGTGACTTTGAGCATGTTTTCATATGTCTCTTGGACTTGCTTCTGTCTTCTTTCTAAAAGATTCTATTTAGGTCCATTATCCTTTTTTTTTATTGGATCATTTATTTTCCTCTTATTAAATCATATAAGTTCCCTGTAGATATAGGAAATTAAACCTTTATCAGTGATAACATTTGCAAATATAGTCACCCATACAGTGGGCTTTCTTGTTGTTTTGTTGATGGTTTCTTTTGCTGTGAAAAAGCTTTTTATTTTGATATAGTCCCATTTGTTATTTTCTCTTTAGTTTCCATTGCCTTAGGAGTGGTATTGATGAAGTAATTGCTTCGGCATATGTCTGAGATTTCTCTGCCTGTGATTCTTCTAGTATTTTTACAGTTTCCCGTCTTATGTTTAAGTCCTGTATCCATTTGGAGTTTATTTTTGTATTTGGTATAAGTTGGTGGTCTAATTTCATTTATGTGCATGTATCTGTTCAATTTTCCCAACACCATTTATTGAAGAGACTGTCTTGACTCCATTGTATGTTCATGCCTCCTTTGTCAAATATTAATTGAGCATAGTGGTTTGGGTTGATATCTGGATTCTCTATTCTATTCCATTGAGCTACATGCCTGTTCTTGTGCCAGTACCAGCCTGTTTTGAGAACAGTGGCTTTGTAACACAGCTTGAAATCTGTTATTGAGATCCCTCCTACTTTGTTTTTCTTTCTCAGGATTGCTGTGGCTATTGAGGATCTTTTTTTTTTTATTCCAGATGAACTTCTGGAGAGTTCTTTCTAGATCTGTGAAATATGCCATTGATATTTTAATGGGGAATGCATTGAATCTATAGATTGCTTTGGGTAGTATGGACATTTTAATGATGTTGATTCTACCAATCCATGAACACTGTATGCTCTTCCACTTATTTATGTGTTCCTCTATCTCTTTTTTTCAATGTCTTGTAGTTCTCTGAATAGAAGTCTTTTACCTCCTTAGTTAAGTTTATTCCCAGGTATCTTAATATTTTTAGTGTGATGGTAAATGGGATTGTTTTCTTAGTCTCTTTCTGTAAGTTCACTGTTGGTGTTTAGAAATGCCATAGATTTCTTGATGTTAATTTTGTATCCTGCTACATTGCTGAATTCATTTATTAAGTCTGTTAGTTTTTGATGGAGTCTTTCAAGTTTTCTATGTACAGTATCATGTCATCTGTGAATAAGGACAGTTTTACTTCTTCTTTTCCAATTTGGGTGCCTTTTATTTCTTTTTCTTGTCTAATCACAATGGCTAGTACTTTCAGTACTATGTTGAACAGGAGTGGTGAAAGTGGGTGTCCCTGTCTTGTTCCAGTTCTTAGGGGAAATGATTTTGCTTTTTGTCCATTGAGTATGATGTTGGCTGTGGGTTTTTCATATATGGCTTTTATCATGTGCCTGCCTCTTTTGCTTTCTTTCTTTAAAAAAAAAATTATTTCAGAGAGGAAAAAAATCATTGATCAGCCGCCTCCTGCATGCCCCCTATTGGGGAACAAGCCAGAAACCCAAGCATGTGCCCTGACCAGGAATTGAATCATGACCTTCTGGTTCATAGGTCAACGCTCAACCACTGAGCTGGACAAGAAAGATCAGTGCTACTTAATGCACTCCCTCTAATCTCACCATTATCTTTTTATCATATTTTATTTCAGCTCTTTGAACTTCATATTTGTTGGCCACTTAACATTACCAAATTTTTACATCAAAATGGGACAAGTAAATCCAGATAGAAAGCAGATAAACTCTTAACAGATAGCCAAAGTCAATATAAATAAACAAATAAAAGCACCTGAAAATTTAAAAAGCAAAAGTACTTAGAAGAGATTATTGTTGAGCCAGGTTTTCCCAGAGAGAAAAGTCTGGTGTCAATTACCTCCCAGCTAATCAGATGACTTTGACCCATTTAACTCAAAACCTTGAATTTAACTAAATTATCTCCTGTAGTTATAGATCTAGATTCCTGTGCCCTTTATCTAGGTTTCCATACTTCTATCTTTATCTCAGACTTGATTTTTTTATACTCTAAACCAGCTGTTGACTCTATGATGTAGTGCATGGTTGTAGTTAAGAAGTTCTGCTCTGGCTGGTTTGATTCAGTGGTTAGAGTGTTGGCCTGTGGACCAAAGGGTCATGGGTTCAATTCTCTGTCAAAGGCATATATCTCAGTTGCAGATTCCTCAACCCATAGGGACCCTTGTGGGAGGCAGCCAATCAATGTCTCTCTCTCACACTGATGTTTCTTTCTCTCTCCCTTTTCTTACTCCTCCCTCCTGGTCCTCTGCTGGTCTCCACCTCTGATTCAACATGAAACCCAGGGCAACTTATGTACCTCTTCTTCCAAGCCTCAATTTTCTCATCTGTAAAATGGTGGCAATGTTAGTGACCACCATGCACGAATAAACATGAGCTCTTGTGATGACAAAGCACGGAGACCTCAGAAGTTTACATCTACACAAAGCAAATCCACCCCTCACAGAAAGGATCAATGGATCCCCACATTCTTCTCAGAGCAGAAAAGCAACTCTTGTGGCCCTGACTCTGAGTTTTTATTCTTTCCCAAAATGATATAGAGAAGCCCCCTTGCTGGTGTCCTGAAAATGTGAAAAACATGTGAGATGGTGTCACTTTGTTCAAAGAAACCACTATCAGGGTAGAACTAAAACAGCAGAATCTGGCCAATCAAAACTCAAAGCAGAGACTATTTTCAGCCATGTATAAATAGGATCTGATGTACAGAGGCAGGAACAAATTGTTCTGTTTTTATGGATTCCAGAAAGTCACGAGGCTTCTTATGTTCAGGAGTAAAAATAATAATAATTACCCAAATTTGTATCACTGATTTTGAAACGTATCCCTCCAGCTTATTACCGGCTTTCATGGCAAAAGTCAGAACCCAATCTAAGTGGATCGACTCTGGAATTTCTGTGTAACTCATGTGCTTTACAGAGCAGAGGTGCTTTGGGGCAAGTCCTTGTCAGAAGAAATCATATGCAGACATTTAATGGAACCCATGATGGGTCCGTTGGTAAAGTTACAAAATATTTTGAAAACAAATAACTGCTTAGAAATTGATATTTATTTAGTATATGCTTCTGAAGCTTTTCATTTACTCAAAGTCTGAGTATATGCCATTAAGTATATATGATCTTATAGCTATGACCAACCTGTATATAAGCTCTCACAAAGTAATTCAAGCCTTAACGAGGTACTTTATAGTAAAGTCAAAATGAGCATACAAGATGAAATGGGTGAGGCATCAACTATCTTCTGGCAGTTTCTACCCCATCCCCAAAATACATATGCCCATTCCTTTGCACTTTTCCTAAATCCAAGCGTGACTTAGGACCTCTCACATCAAGATCCTTAGAGTTCTTGCCTCAGCTGCCCCAGACAGACATTTCTCCACCAGATTTCTCACAGGGCAAATGTAAAAATCCCAACGGACTAGCTGGCTTCCTGTAAACTAGCACAACATGCCAGCCCCTTTACAGACACACCCCAAGGAGGTAGAACATACTGGCCAGCCCTCTTCAGAGATTTATTCTCAATAGGAGAGCTCCCTTCCATGCAAACCTGATAATTTCCTAACAGGTGAACTAACTTTTCCCCTTAGAATCACAGAATGTCAGTACCGGTAGGGCCACTGGGAGGTGATTCCCCTCCCCCCACCATCATTTTGCCATTTTTTAAAAAATATATTTTATTGATTTTTCACAGAGAGGAAGGGAGAGGGATAGAAAGTCAGAAACATCGATGAGAAAGAGACATCGATCAGCTGCCTCCTGCACACCCCACACTGGAGATGTGCCCGCAAGCAAGGGACATGCCCCCGACCGGAATTGAACCCGGGATCCTTCAGTCCGCAGGCCGACGCTCTATCCACTGAGCCAAACCAATCTCGGCGCCATTTTTTTTTTTTTTAGACCATGCTCATTAAACAAAAGATTAGAGCTGCAGTGTAAAAGGCGTGTACAATAAAATACTAAATATGAAAAAGGATAAAATGCTAGATCTGGGAACATAAAAGAACAGAAGGTCAAAACAAGGAAGGTGAATGGTATCAAGATATCAAGCCAGGGGTCCTGCAGAGATCCTTACAGCTTTGAATGGGACTTGGGTTTCCTGGCAGCAGAAATGGAGAGGAAAACACACTGGCAAGCTGAGTCTTGTCTCTCGAGTGGAAGCACAAGACACTCTCACTGTCCGGGTAGGAAACAGACCCCCGGAGAGGTAAAGGGACCTCTGGTTAGTGCCAAAGCTGAGACAGAAACACCATTCTCCTACTTCCCAGACTAGAGTCCATCCTTGTGTCATTCTACTTCAAATGTAGGAGGACTCTCCTCACAGAAGCTTCCGGTCTTTAGTGAACTGTTTGCTTGTTCTTTAAGATTCAGCAAAAAGCTTAGAATCAGCAGATTCTGAAAGCCTCTCCTGCTCTGCAGCCAAGGGTTGGCTCAGCTCAGCTCCCCAGGAGAACTGCCCCCTCAATCCTGCTCTTTCTCCCCACTCTCTGTCAGGGGCTCTGCAGGGAGGGGACACACCCCAACATACTCTTGGTTGCAGGGTTTACCAGAATCCCCTCCTTCCTGTTTCCGTCCATCGATAAGGTCTTCAGGCAACTTCACTCAAATAGTAAGTACTGTACTTTTGTGTTCTCAGTTTAAACTGGTGTCTTGCTCACAGCCAATGAGCTCCTCTGACAGTGTTTAGGATCGTCAGAGGCAAAAGCAAACCGGCAGTCTTCATTGCCAGTGTCTTACATTTCCTAAGTGTTTTATATATATATATATATATTTTATTGATTTTTCACAGAGAGGAAGGGAGAGGGATAGAAAGAAACATCAATGAGAGAGAGAGACATCGATCAGCCACCTCCTGCATGTCCCCCACTGGGGGATGCGCCCGCAACCAATGTACATGCCCTTGACCGGAATCGAACCTGGGACCTTTCAGTCCGCAGGCCAACGCTCTATCCACTGAGCCAAACCGGTCTTGGCTTTCCTAAGTGTTTTGTCATCAGAAACAGAGCAGGAAGCTGCTGCTGCTATACCTGGAATCCACTCAGCCGTGCTCATATTAATATCCAGCGTCCTTTAAAAAAATTCTTATTTTGAGTTGTTTCCCGCCTGCCACATTGAATGATGTTGGCCAGTCTTAATATTGAATAGCTTCTCTCACAGGTGGAACCCCTCACTTCCAGAGCTATTGTCCTTGGCATCACCCAGCAAGGCAAAATGGCCTGCTTAGTTAGAGGAGACACTGTTCTGCCCAGGCCCCAGGCCCCCCTCACGAGGCCACACTGGCGAGGAAACTGAGGCTCTGGCTTCTAGCCCTTCTAACACAGCTTCAGTTCAGGCTTAAGAAGTGAGAGATTTTGGGGCATAACCATTTGATGTTCTGAAACAATAGGAAATCTATTTTTTTAAACTTTCTGTTCTCCAGTTCACTGAAAAATGGCTATGGCTACAGAGAGGGGTCCCCTCGCTTTTAAAGGATGTGGTAAGAGATAAAGAGTGGGCATTCCAATGGAGAGCAAGGGACCACTTAGTTTGACGAGGGAACACACCAGTTCCACTCCCTGCAGGTGAAAAGCCTGGAAGGAAGGTCCCCTCATCTTCTGCGAGGACCTCTCGGGCTCCCCCAGGAGGATGGAGAGGCGGTTCGCGCTGGAGCACAAGTGGAAGGAAGAAGAGGGCGGGGCTCCCCCTTGTGGCCAACAATGGTGAGGCGTACTGACTGGGGCACCAGCAGGAGGTTCCCAGGGAGGAAGAAATCTTGTCTCTAAGGTTTTTGTGTACAAACAAGGTCACAAAGAGAAGAGAATCCGAGACTTCCTCAAACCAGGTTATTCCCAAAAGCTTCAGTCTACAGTCCTGGACTCTTGGATTCAGTTTCTGTAATTGCTGCCCTGGATCTCCGGCCTCTGAGGAGGACAGACAGCGAGGTGGCTCACAGTGGGGGTGCTGATGTCCTTGCTGGAGGAGGAAAAGGGAGTTTTTTCTTGAAGGAAGTAGTTCTTTTTTTAAACATTTTTATTGATTTCAGAGAGGAAGGGAGAGAGAGGGAGAAAGATATAGAAACATCAATGATGAGAGAGAATCATTGATCAACTGCCTCTTGCACACCCCTTCTGGGGAATCAAGCCCGCAACCTGGGCATGTGCCCTTGACCAGAATCGAATCCAGGACCCTTCAGCCCGCAGGTTGGCACTCTATTCACTGAGCCAAACTAGCCAGAGCTGGAAATAGTTCCTAAGAAGCAAAACCTCCTCCCCTTCCCTCCCCGCTACACACACACCCAAAAGATACAAAGCTGCTTGCCAATACACCAGCAATTCAGACCCTTAACCAAAAGCAACAGTAAAGTACTCAACTCCAGAGCAGAAGTCTTTTGTGTTCATAAAAAATAAGGGGGGGATTCTCAAGATTTCCAATTTCAGGGCCCTGCTACACTGATATACAGCTGAAGTTGAGCTAATGACAATGAACCAATTCCCTGTCAAACAAACCAAGGGTGTAGAACAGAGTATAGATAAAATCATTTGTCCTCTGCAAAGAAACGTTAGAAGTAGTGTCTGGTAGCACATGCCTCATCTTGCTGCTCATCACTATGAAGATTCAGAAGGCATCTTGCCAATATCTGGGGATTAAAGGACCACCCTAAAAATTCTATCCTGAAATCCTTTTATATTTTTTAAAATATATTTTATTGATTTTTTACAGAGAGGAAGGGAAAGAGATAGAAAGTCAGAAACATCGATGAGAGAGAGACATCGATCAGCCGCCTCCTGCACACCCCACAGTGGAGATGTGCCCGAAAGCAAGGTACATGCCCCCAACCGGAATCGAACTTGGGATCTTTCAGTCCGCAGGCCGACGCTCTATCTACTGAGCCTGAAATCCTTTTAATGGGCTTAATTCTTTTGCCAAAACTTATTTGTAAGCTAGTAAGGGGTTTGAGCTAGCAAAGCAATGCTTGACAACTCAAACATCTTTAAAGTGACGGTGAATGAAAAGATAAATGAATATTGATCGAAACTCTGAAGCAAGGGAGAGAGGGGAAGGAGGACCTCCTGTGTATGAAAACAGTGGAAGAAGTCACAACAGAAAAGATTATGGCACATTATTTTTTTAATGTTATATTTCTATGCATGCAGAAAAAGATAAGCCAAATTAAAAGTTATAACAAAAGAAAACAAAAAGGTCTTAAAAACAAGCAAATACCTTTTACCTATAAGAAACTCTTTAAAAGGAACTTTCACAAATCAGCAAGGAAAACCAGTAAGCCCTAGATAGACAAGCTGGCTAACAGACCATTTTCACACAAAAAGAACACTATTAGGTGGCATTCTTTGGGGGAAAATATCCCACTTCGCTAGCAATCAAAGAAATACTCATTATTATCAACAGTGAGAAATGGCTCTTTCTCTTCGAAACGGGCACATATCTCTTTACATAAAGTTCCCCAATAATGAAAAGGGGATAGCGCAGAGGGCATTTCCATACACTGCTCTTTGGGGAGGATGTAGCATCCTATAACTCCAGCCTGTAAAGTGTTCATGCCCTCTGATGTGGTAATGCCATTCTTGGAAATCTGACCTCAGCACATATTCTAAAACACAAAGTACAAGTGAAAGTGACAAGGAGCTGAACTTAGCCAAGTCAGGCAGAAAGACGAGGTCTATGAAAGCAGGTATCAGGCTGGACCAGGTTAACGACCCTCCATCGCTTCTTCCATTGGATCTAACCAGGAGAGGGGCCCCTTTTTGTACCTCTTCCAGGTTGCAGAACTCCTCCCGAAGGGCTAGCTTCAGATCACAGCATTCCTTCCCGCATCTCAACGCTACCAGACACTCCTTGGTCAAATGTGGGACCTAATCAGGGGACACGGGTTTCTTAGTGGAGAAATCGGAGGGAACTCCACGCTTCTGCTCTGCCCAGAAACGCAGCCAAAGCTTTGTCCCTCCAGGTTAATAGGCCAAAGCCCACATCCCCAGCTCCTTAATAAGATTATCACTCTCAGGGGTATCTGTGGTTCCAGCAATCCATTTGTCATAGCTCCCTGGGAAAACAAGGTGCTTTAAAACAGTGTTCTCAAGTGTTTCTTACTTGATCAGCTATTTCCATGCTGTACAATATCAGACAGGCCCTTAACCTCTCTAAGCCTCAGTGTTCTAATCTAAAAAAAAAAATGGACACAGCCAAAACCGGTTTGGCTCAGTAGACAGAGCATCGGCCTTTGGACTGAAAGGTCCCAGGTTCGATTCCGGTCAAGGGCATGTATCCTGGTTGCGGGCACATCCCCAATAGGGGGCGTGCAGGAGGCGGCTGATCAATGTCTCTCATCGATGTTTCTAACTATCTCTCTCCCTTCCTCTCTGTAAAAAAATCAATAAAATATATTAAACAAAATAAAAAATAAAATAAATGGACACAGTATTAGTACCTGCCTGGTACAAGGGCCATTGAAAGGGTTGCATAAGTTAACCTTTATAAAGGGAGTTCAAATAGTGCTTGGCACATCACACATGCTCAATACATGCCAGTTGTCTTTATTGCATTTCAAAGAGAACCATCTTAAAGTTTCTCCACTTCCCCCTCCGGTATCAGCAGGTAACCCCTTTTGTCTCCACACTTCCTGGACAGTTGGCACTCTTGCTCTGAAAAAAGAGCAGTTCTCTTCCACACATTAATGTCTTTATTCCCCAATATGTTTTAACCTGAAACCTTAATAATAGTCCCTCTAAAGCATCGCCAGTTTTCAGCTCTTTCAATCTTCCTATCTTAAGTCACACAGTCAAAATGTTGCCACAATCAGACCTCTGGAGACTGCTAAGTTCCTATGGAAGGGAAGCCTTTAACCTTTAATATCAGAGGCGATAGCTCTACTAGAATCACATCCCAGTTATTCTCTCTCCTAAGGCACACGCAGTATCAAAACAAAACCATTTCACCGCTGATTGGACTTTAAAAATGAATTAAAGTTTGGGAAAGACATGCAAAGTAAAAAAGAGTGCCAGTGGCTTTTAAAAAAAATTTTTTTAAAAAGTCAACGTACCTTATAGAATAGCTCCAAGAGCATCTTTTGGCGAGCTCGCTCATAAGGGTCATAGGGATACAGCTTCCTTCCCGGATAAGCATCATCCAGGTACTCGCAAGCGATCACAGACTCGTAGATGAGCTGACACCTGCTGTTTTCCAGGACAGGGATTTGGCCAAAGGGGTGCTTTGTGTAGTACCAGTCGGGCTTGCTTCTCAGGTTAATGTTGATAACTTCATGGCTTAGAAGGCAAAGGGGAAAAATAACAGACAACGGAAAGGAGAGAGGCTTAACCCAGGGACACACACTCCTCTCCAAAGCAGCGGCCCAGCCAGGGCGCTCCAGGAGTTCCAGCATCCCTCGGTGCCTGCAGGGCACCGACCTTCCATCCGTCTCTCACCTGATGCCCTTGGCCAGGAGGACCAAGCGCGTCCTGTGCGCAAAGGGACAGAACCTCATGCTGTAGACTCGGATCAGGCCCTC
>PVJN01062565.1:0-10989 GCA_004026805.1 Lasiurus borealis | reverse complement strand
AGAGAAGAAGAAGAAGAAGAAGAAGAAGAAGAAGAAGAAGAAGAAGAAGAAGAAGAAGAAGAAGAGAGACCAAGAGCGATAGAGAGAAAAATAGAGGGACACACCGAGAGAGAGAGACAGAGAGAGAGGAGAGAAAAGGAAGGAAGGAGAGAGATCGAGAGGCATAGGCAGGGACACAAACACAGACAGAGAGACAGAAAGAGTCCAACACACACACACACACACACATGCATGCACACATATGTACGCGCAGATCTGGAGGTAAAAAAAAACGCCCTCCCCTGCAGGCCTGATCCCCCCCCAACTGCTCCTCCTCCCTTCCAACCTCACTGCCCGCCTCCCCCAACCCCCTCTGCCTCGGCCACAAAGCCCCCTGTGGCTGTGTCCGGAAGGATGTCCGGAAGGTGTGTCCTGTCTAAATTAGCATATCACCCTCTTCTCATTAGCATAGATGTAAATTTTATTTTTGGACACATGTAAAAAAATTACCATTCGTCTCCACCCAGCCTACACGGTCAACTCACAGGTCCCATCGCCACCACCACCCAATGGTTCAGAGGATCCAGGAGTCGATGGACGTGAGGTCACTTATAACCTTGACTCCGTTTTCCACAAAGAAAAAGCCAACCAGAGAGAGAGAGACCATCGAGGTGACGAGAGAGACACACACACACCCTCCCGGTCTCCAGGACACACAGACACAGACACAGACTCAGACTCACAGACAGGTGAGGGCACTCGTATCTTGAGGCACCGCTGTATCTATATATCTATCTCTATCTCTATCTCTATATCTATGTCTATATATCATCTCTATCTATATCTATATATCTTTATCTATCTATATATCTATATCTGTATCATCTATATCTATATTTATATCTCTATATCTCTATATCTCTATCTGTCTATCTCTATCTCTATCTCTATCTCTATCTCTATGTCTATATATCATCTATATCTATATCTATATATCTTTATCTATCTATATATCTATATCTGTATCATCCATATCTATATTTATATCTCTATCTCTATATATCTCTATATCTCTATCTGTCTATCTCTATCTCTATTTCTATATCTATATCTATATCTATATATCATCTATATCTATATCTATATATCTTTATCTATCTATATATCTGTATCTGTATCATCTATATCTATATTTATATCTCTATCTGTATATATCTCTATATCTCTATCTGTCTATCTCTATCTCTATCTCTATATCTATATCTATATCTGTATCATCTATATCTATATTTATATCTCTATATCTCTATATCTCTATCTATCTCTATCTCTATATCTATATCTATGTCTATATATCATCTATATCTATATCTATATATCTTTATCTATCTATATATCTATATCTGTATCATCTATATCTATATTTATATCTCTATATCTCTATATCTCTATCTATCTCTATATCTCTATCTCTATCTCTATCTCTATATCTATGTCCATATATCATCTATATCTATATATATCTTTATCTAACTATATATCTATATCTGTATCATCTATATCTATATTTATATCTCTATATATCTCTATATCTCTATATCTCTATCTCTATATATCATCTATATCTATATCTATGTCTATATATCATCTCTATCTATATCTATATATCTTTATCTATCTATATATCTATATCTGTATCATCTATATCTATATTTATATCTCTATATCTCTATCTGTCTATCTCTATCTCTATCTCTATCTCTATCTCTATCTCTATGTCTATATATCATCTATATCTATATATCTTTATCTATCTATATATCTATATCTGTATCATCTATATCTATATTTATATCTCTATCTCTATATATCTCTATATCTCTATCTGTCTATCTCTATCTCTATCTCTATCTCTATATCTGTATCTATATATCTTTATCTATCTATCTATATCTGTATCATCTATATCTATATTTATATCTCTATATCTATATATCTCTATATCTCTATCTCTATCTCTATATCTAAATCTATCTCTATATCTATATCTATGTCTATATATCATCTGCATCTATATCTATATATCTTTATCTATCTATATATCTATATCTGTATCATCTATATCTATATTTATATCTCTATATCTCTATCTCTATCTCTATATCTATATCTATGTCTATATATCATCTACATCTATATATCTTTATCTATCTATCTATCTATATCTGTATCATCTATATCTATATTTATATCTCTATATCTCTATATCTCTATATCTCTATCTCTATATATCTCTATATCTCTATCTGTCTATCTCTATCTCTATCTCTATTTCTATATCTATATCTATGTCTATATATCATCTATATCTATATCTATATATCTTTATCTATCTATATATCTATATCTGTATCATCTATATCTATATTTATATCTCTATATCTCTATCTCTATATCTAAATCTAAATCTATATCTATATCTATATATCCATATATCTCTATATCTATCTCACGCACACACACACCTGAGCGAGTCGTTCCCATAGCAGCCGACGTCTCCAATCCCATAATCGTCTGCCATGATCAGGACGATATTAGGTCTGTCGTCGGCCTCTCTCGCTGACCGGACGGACACCACGAAGAGCAGCCACATCCAGGACAAGGTCAACCAGCGCCTCCTGGGAAGACAGACACAAGTGACCCCAGAGACAACCCTTTTCTGGAAGGTTCCGAGGCCCACGGTCCACGCCAGCATCTTCTCTGCAGGCGTGGGGGGCTGGTTAAGACACCAGGGAGGTGTCCTGAGACGTGGAGAAGGGTCTACTGGTTTCTCTGGCCGAGTCCCTGTTGGTCATTGTTTTTGAGTAGGTTCTATCTATATATCTATATCTATATCTATATCATCTATATCTATATCTATATTATCTATATTTATATTTATATCTCTATATCTCTTTATCTCTATCTCTATATCTTTATCTATCTCTATATTTATATCTATATTATCTATATCTATATCATCTATATCTATATTTATATCTGTATATCTATATATCTCTATCTCTATCTCTTTATCTAAATCTATATCTAAATCTATATCTATATATCTATCTCTACATCTATCTCTATATCTTTATCTATCTCTATATCTATATCAATATCTATCTCTATATCTCTATATCTTTATCTATCTATATATCTATATCTATGTCTATCTCTATATCTCTATATCTTTATCTATCTATATATCTATATCTATATCATCTATATCTATATTTATATCTCTATATCTATATCTCTATCTCTATATCTAAATCTATATCTATATATCTCTATCTATCTCTATATCTATCTCTATCTTTATATCTATATCTTTATCTATCTCTATATCTATATATCTATCTCTATATCTATATCTCTATGTCTTTATCTATCTATATATCTATATCTATATCATCTATATCTATATTTATATCTCTATATCTACATATCTCTATATCTCTATCTCTATCTCTTTATCTCTATCTCTATATCTAAATCTGTATCTATATCTAAATCTATATATATACCTATATCTATATCTATCTCTATATCTTTATCTATCTCTATCTCTATATCTATCTCCATCTCCATCTCTATCTCTATCCACAGCGGCACCTCCAGATACGAGTTTAATTCGTTCCGTCACCTTGAGGCGTGGGAAACGGTGAGACGCTCGCGTCGCGGTGAACGGGTGGGTCGTGTGCAGCTGGCCAATCTGCGCGACGACTCCTATCTCAACTGTTGCTCGTATTTCAAAGCAAAAATCGCTCGCTCGACGGCTCGTATCTCAAAAATCTCGTAGGTCAGGGCACCCGTATCTCGAGGCACCACTGTGTCTCCTACGAGATGCCCAGTGCACGAATTCATGCACCAGTGAGGTGCTTAGGCCTGGCCTGCTGGATCGATTGGGGCCGAAACTGGCTCTCTGACATTCCCCGGGGTGGGGAGGATGGTCCCAGAATTAAGAGAGGGCGCAGGCCAGGCCGAGGGACCCCACAGGTGCATGATGGGAGCTGGAGAAGGACACGAGAGCGTGGCCTTCTGAGGAGGGACCGAGGGAGGGCTCCAGGGTGTGTCCGGTCCGTCTCGCTCTGTAGTGATCGGCCAGACCCCAGCAGCCAGCTCACCTACCGGTCGGAGCGTCTGCCCCCCGGTGGTCAGTGCGCGTCATAGCGAGCGGTTGAGCGGCCTTAGCATATCATTAACATATTACACTTTGATTGGTTGATCGGTGACCCGTCGACCAGACACTTAGCGTATTAAGCTTTTGATTCTATAGGATCTCTCTTCCTAGTGGGTTTCTACCAGGGAATGGAGAGTGGATATTGGGACCATTCGTTCAATCTCTACGTTGTCCTTTCTTCATGGAATAAAATCGTTGTTAGCTATTTTTCTCTGGGGAAAAAAAAAGTAGAAATATTCCTTGATTCCCTCTGTTCCCACCTCCTTTAATAAATCCTCTGATACAACTACTGGCTCGAGATTGGAAACTCTGCTTTCCACTAACTTTTCTCCCAATCTCTACCTTGTCCTTTCTTCATCGAATAAAATTGTTGTTAGCTATTTTCTCTGGGAAAAAAAAAAAGGTAGAAATATTCCCTGATTCCCTCTGCTCCTTTAATAAATCCTCTGATACAACTATTGACTGGAGATTGGAAAACTCTGCTTTCCACCAACTTTTCTCCCAATCTCTACGTTGTCCTTTCTTCATTGAATAAAATCGTTGTTAGCTATTTATTCTGGGGGGGAAAAAAAAGGTAGAAATATTCCTTGATTCTCTCTGCTTTCACCTCCTTTAATGAATCCTCTGATGCAACTACTGGCTCAAGATTGGAAACTCTGCTTTCCAACAACTTTTCTCCCAATCTCTACGTTGTCCTTTCTTCATCGAATAAAATCATTATTAGCTATTTTCTCTGGGAAAAAAAAAAAAGTAGAAATATTCCCTGATTCCCTCTGCTTTCACCTCCTTTAATAAATCCTCTGATACAACTACTGGCTCAAGATTGGAAAACTCTGCTTTCCACTAACTTTTCTCCCAATCTCTACCTTGTCCTTTCTTCATCGAATAAAATCGTTGTTAGCTATTTTCTCTGGGAAAAAAATAAATAGAAATATTCCCTGATTCTCTCAACTCCTTTAATGAATCCTCTGATACAACTACTGGCTCGAGATTGGAAAACTCTGCTTTCCACTAACTTTTCTCCCAATCTCTACGTTGTCCTTTCTTCATGGAATAAAATCGTTGTTAGCTATTTTCTCTGGGGAAAAAATAAATAGGAATATTACTTGATTCCCTCTGCTTTCACCTCCTTTAATAAATCCTCTGATACAACTACTGGCTCGAGATTGGAAACTCTGCTTTCCACCAATTTTTTTCCCAATATCTACGTTGTCCTTTCTTCATCGAATAAAATCGTTGTTAGCTATTTATTCTGGGAAAAAAAAAAAGGTAGAAATATTCCCTGATTCCCTCTGCTTTCACCTCCTTTAATAAATCCTCTGATGCAACTACTGACTGGAGATTGGAAAACTCTGCTTTCCACCAACTTTTCTCCCAATATCTACGTTGTCCTTTCTTCATGGAATAAAATCGTTGTTAGCTATTTTCTCTGGGAAAAAAATAAATAGAAATATTCCCTGATTCCCTCTGTTCCCACCCCCTTTAATAAATCCTCTGATGCAACTACTGGCTCGAGATTGGAAAACTCTGCTTTCCACCGACTTTTCTCTCGATATCTACGTTGTCCTTTCTTCATCGAATAAAATCGTTGTTAGCTATTTATTCTGGGGGAAAAAAAAAAGGTAGAAATATTCCCTGATTCCCTCTGCTTTCACCTCCTTTAATAAATCCTCTGATACAACTACTGGCTCAAGATTGGAAAACTCTGCTTTCCACCAACTTTTCTCCCGATATCTACGTTGTCCTTTCTTTATGGAGTAAAATCATTGTTAGCTATTTTTTCTGGGGGAAAAAAATAGGTAGAAATATTCCCTGATTCCCTCTGCTTTCATCTCCTTTAATAAACCCTCTGATACAACTACTGGCTCGAGATTGGAAAACTCTGCTTTCCACCAACTTTTCTCCCGATATCTACGTTGTCCTTTCTTCATCGAATAAAATCGTTGTTAGCTATTTATTCTGAGAAAAAAATAAATAGAAATATTCCCTGATTCCCTCTGTTCCCACCCCCTTTAATAAATCCTCTGATGCAACTACTGACTGGAGATTGGAAAACTCTGCTTTCCACCAACTTTTCCCCAAAATCTACGTTGTCCTTTCTTCATCGAATAAAATCGTTGTTAGCTATTTTTCTCTGGGAAAAAAAAAAGGTAGAAATATTCCTTGATTCCCTCTGCTTTCACCTCCTTTAATAAATCCTCTGATACAACTACTGACTGGAGATTGGAAAACTCTGCTTTCCACCAATTTTTCTCCCAATCTCTATGTTGTCCTTTCTTCATCGAATAAAATCGTTGTTAGCTATTTATTCTGGCAAAAAAAAAAAAGTAGAAATATTCCCTGATTCCCTCTGCTTCCACCTCCTTTAATAAATCCTCTGACACAACTACTGGCTCGAGATTGGAAACTCTGCTTTCCACCAACTTTTCTCCCAATCTCTACGTTGTCCTTTCTTCATCGAATAAAATCGTTGTTAGCTATTTTCTCTGGGGAAAAAAAAAAAGATAGAAATATTCCTTGATCCCTCTACTCCCACCCCCTTTAATAAATCCTCTGATACAACTACTGGCTCGAGATTGGAAAACTCTGCTTTCCATTTAACTTTTCTCCCAATATCTACGTTGTCCTTTCTTCATCGAATAAAATCGTTGTTAGCTATTTTTTCTGGGAAAGAAAAAAAAGTAGAAATATTCCCTGATTCTCTCTACTCCTTTAATGAATCCTCTGATACAACTACTGACTGGAGATTGAAAACTCTGCTTTCCACCAATTTTTCTCCCAATATCTACCTTGTCCTTTCTTCATCGAATAAAATCGTTGTTAGCTATTTATTCTGGGGGGAAAAAAAAGGTAGAAATATTCCTTGATTCCCTCTGCTCCTTTAATAAATCCTCTGATACAACTACTGACTGGAGATTGGAAAACTCTGTTTTCCACTAACTTTTCTCCCAATCTCTACATTGTCCTTTCTTCATCGAATAAAATCGTTGTTAGCTATTTATTCTGGGGGAAAAAAAAAAGGTAGAAATATTCCTTGATTCCCTCTGCTTTCACCTCCTTTAATAAATCCTCTGATGCAACTACTGGCTCGAGATTGAAAACTCTGCTTTCCACCAACTTTTCTCCCGATATCTACGACATCCTTTATTCATCGAATAAAATCGTTGTTAGCTATTTTCTCTGGGAAAAAAATAAATAGAAATATTCCCTGATTCCCTCTGCTTCCACCCCCTTTAATGAATCCTCTGATGCAACTACTGACTGGAGATTGGAAAACTCTGCTTTCCACCAACTTTTCTCCCAATATCTACGTTGTCCTTTCTTCATTGAATAAAATCGTTGTTAGCTATTTTCTCTGGGGAAAAAAATAAATAGAAATATTCCTTGATTCTCTCTGCTTCCACCTCCTTTAATAAATCCTCTGATGCAACTACTGGCTCGAGATTGAAAACTCTGCTTTCCACCAATTTTTCTCCCCAATATCTACGTTGTCCTTTCTTCATCGAATAAAATCATTATTAGCTATTTTTCTCTGGGAAAAAAAAAAGGTAGAAATATTCACTGATTCTCTCTATTCCCACCTCCTTTAATAAATTCTCTGATACAACTACTGGCTGGAGATTGGAAAACTCTGCTTTCCACTAACTTTTCTCCCAATACCTACCTTGTCCTTTCTTCATCGAATAAAATCGTTGTTAGCTATTTTTCTCTGGGAAAAAAATAAATAGAAATATTCCCTGATTCTCTCTACTCCTTTAATGAATCCTCTGATACAACTACTGACTGGAGATTAGAAAACTCTGCTTTCCACCAACTTTTCTCCCGATATCTACGTTGTCTTTTCTTCATCGAATAAAATCGTTGTTAGCTATTTTTTCTGGGGAAAAAATAAATAGAAATATTCCCTGATTCTCTCTGCTTTCACCTCCTTTAATGAATTCTCTGATGCAACTACTGACTCGAGATTGAATACTCTGCTTTCCACCAATTTTTCTTCCAATATCTACGTTGTCCTTTCTTCATCGAATAAAATCGTTGTTAGCTATTTATTCTGGGGGAAAAAAAAAAAGTAGAAATATTCCCTGATTCTCTCTGCTTTCACCTCCTTTAATAAATCCTCTGATACAACCACTGACTGGAGATTGGAAAACTCTGCTTTCCATTTAACTTTTCTCCCAATCCTCTACCTTGTCCTTTCTTCATCGAATAAAATCGTTGTTAGCTATTTTTCTCTGGGAAAAAAATAAATAGAAATATTCCCTGATTCCCTCTGCTTCCACCCCCTTTAATAAATCCTCTGATACAACTACTGACTGGAGATTAGAAAACTCTGCTTTCCACCAACTTTTCTCCCAATCTCTACATTGTCCTTTATTCATCGAATAAAATAGTTGTTAGCTATTTATTCTGGCGAAAAAAAAAAAGTAGAAATATTCCCTGATTCTCTCTGTTTTCACCTCCTTTAATAAATCTTCTGATGCAACTACTGGCTCAAGATTGAAAACTCTGTTTTCCACTAACTTTTCTCCCAATATCTACATTGTCCTTTCTTCATCGAATAAAATCGTTGTTAGCTATTTATTCTGGGGGGAAAAAAAAGTAGAAATATTCCCTGATTCGCTCTGCTTTCACCTCCTTTAATAAATCCTCTGATACAACTACTGGCTCGAGATTGGAAACTCTGCTTTCCACTAACTTTTCTCCCAATCTCTACGTTGTCCTTTCTTCATCGAATAAAATCGTTGTTAGCTATTTTCTCTGGGAAAAAAAAAAAGGTAGAAATATTCCCTGATTCTCTCTGCTTTCACCCCCTTTAATGAATCCTCTGATACAACTACTGACTGGAGATTGGAAACTCTGCTTTCCACCAACTTTTCTCCCGATATCTACGTTGTCCTTTCTTCATGGAATAAAATCGTTGTTAGCTATTTTCTCTGGGAAAAAAATAAATAGAAATATTTCCTGATTCCCTCTGTTCCCACCTCCTTTAATAAATCCTCTGATGCAACTACTGGCTCGAGATTGGAAACTCTGCTTTCCACCAATTTTTCTCCCAAAACGGTTAACTTTGTGAAGGCCAGGAGTCTACTACAGCCAGGACTTTTGTCTACGGACAAACCATAGTAATGATGACAGATATGCTTTTCATTTTCACCAAAATGACTGAGTTGCTTCTTTCCATCCCTATTATTTTTTTCAACATTTCAGAAATAATTACAGATCCTGGCCAAGTAGCTCAGATGGTCAGAGTATCATCCTGACATGAGCAGGTTGAGGGGTTCGATCCCTGGTCAGGGCACACACACACAAGAATCAACCAATGAATGCATGAATGAGTGGAACCAAAAATATATCTCTCTCTCTCTCTCTCAAATCAACCAATAAATACAAAATAAGTGTGTGTTGGCCGACACCGGCGTGGCTCAGCGGATAGAGCGTCGGCCTGCAGACCGAAGGGTCCCAGGTTCGATTCCCGGTCCAGGGCAGGGACCTGGGTGGCTGCAGGCACCTCCCCAGTGGGGGACGTGCAGGAGGCGGCTGATCGATGTCTCTCTCTCATCGATGTTTCTGACTTTCTATCTCTCTCCTTTCCTCTCTGTAAAAAAAAAAAAATCAATAAAATATATATATATATAAAATAAGTGTGTGTTGGAAATTGGCCGTTTACCTGTGTTTCTAACCGTCTACATCTCTCCGACTTCTATTTTTTTTATAATTTTTTTTATTAATTTTTTATACATGTCTCCCCATTGCCCCGCCTCCCTCCCTCCCAGGCCTACCCCAACCCCCGCAGTGTCTATGTTCATTGGTTATGATTATCTCCATGCATACAAGTCCTTTGATGGATCTCTTATCTACCCCACCTAACTTTAATCTTCCTGCTGTCATTTCACAGTCTGTTTGAAGCTTTCCTGCCTCTGTCTCTATCCTTTTGTTCATCAGTTTATCATGTTCTTTATGATCCACCAATGAGTGAGATCATGTGATGTTTCTCCTTCACTGACTGGCTTATTTCGCTTAGCATGAGGCTCTCCAGTTCCATCCAGGTTGCTGCCAATGGTGAGAATTCCTTCTTTTTTAATGGCGGCATAGAATTCCATGGTGTGGATATACCACCGTTCTCCGATCCGCTCATCTGCTGACGGGCACCTAGGCTGTTTCCAAATTGTTAGCTATGGTGAATGGTGCTGCTATGAACACAGGGGTGCATACCTCCTTTCTGATGGGTGTTGGTGATTTCGTAGGATAAATTCCCAAGAGTGGGATTGCAGGGTCCAATGGGAGGTGGGAATGCCCACCGGTGCAGCCACTGTGGAGAACAGTATGGAGTTTCCTTTAAAAAAATTAAAAATGGATCTCCCATTGGACCCTGTTTTTCTAACTTTCTCTCTCTCCCTTCCTCTCTGTAAAAAAAAAAAATCAATAAAATATATATGTGTGTGTGTGTGTGTGTGTGTGTGTGTGTGTGTTGGAAATTGGCCGTTTACATGTGTTTCTCACCGTCTACATCTCCCTGACTTTCTTTTTTTTTAATTTTTTTTTTTTCATGATGGACTGACTGAACCCAGAAGACAAATGAGGACATTTTGACAGCTCACCACAAATCATGGATGCGTAATATAGTGCCTGCCTCTGGCGATTTGGGCTGAATTCACAAACGCCACGAAAATGTACCCATCAGCACCCGTGGGTGTTGGCACTGATGGCTTACGACTTCCCCCTTTACCTGGGTTGTATCATCTTGGAGATCTCAGCACCTTCTTCTTTGCTTTGGCCGAAGATCC
>PVJN01062564.1:0-11020 GCA_004026805.1 Lasiurus borealis | reverse complement strand
GCCCCAGGTGGCCCAGAAGGTAATTCTGGGTCCCAGGTGTGAGGGGAGGCAGAAGTGGTTTGAGACAATCAGGCCAGCAGGGGAACAGTTAGGGGTGATCAGGCAGGCAGGCAGAGCAGTTAGGGGAGATCAAGCAGACAGGTAGGTAAGCAGTTCTGGATTGCAAGAGGCAGTTGGACATCTCCTCAGGGGTCCCCTATTGGAGAGTGTGCAGACCAGGCTGAATGAACCCCCCCGATGCATGAATTTCGTGCACTGGGTCTCTCTCTCTCTCTCTCTCTCTCTCTCTCTCTCTCTCTCTATATATATATATATATATATATATATATATATATATATATATATATATATGTTGATTTTAGGGAAGAAGGGAGAGGGAGAGAGAGAGAGAGATAGAAACATCAGTGAAAAAGAATCATTGATAGGCTGCCTCCTGCACACTCCCTACTGGTGATCCAGCCTGCAATCTTGGCATGTGCTTTTGACTGGAATGGAACCCAGGACCCTTCAGTCCTCAGGCCAAAGCTCTATTCACGGAGCCAAATCACGTAGGGCAGAATTCAGTTTTAATCACTGACCAATTGCTGTTGTCCAATTTCAACATAAATACCTGTGTAAGTAAATGAATAATTGTATACAGAAGATAAGATTTCATTTGCTTTTATTTAAAATATAAAAGAACCACTCTCTTCCACTGCTCAATAGATTTTCAAAAATATTTTTATTGATTTCAGAGAGAGAGAGAGAGAGAGAGAGAGAGAGAGAGAGAGAGATCAATGATGAGAGAAATCCACTAATCAGCTGCCTACTGCATGCCCCCTACTGGGGATTAAGCCCACAACCTGGTCAAGTGCCCTGCCCAGGAATCAAACAGTGGCCTTCTGGTTCATAGGTAGTCCATTGAGCCATGCCAGCTGGACTAAATATCTATTTTTGTTCTCCTTTCTAAATCTTTACATTACTGAAAAGAAGAAAAGGAGAAAAATCAGATACCATTGAACATGATGAAGTGGTAATTTCCATCTTTTTAAAGATTGCTGTGCTAGAGAGATTTGGTATGAGACAGAATCATTTAGAAGTGTGTGCTTAAAACCCATGAAGCTTAAAATGTGACATGCTCAGCATCATAAAACATTCTCAACTGCCTCTACCACTTGTTCCCACACACTTCTAAACTTTCACTTAGAGAAAAGTGATGAGTACAGGACAGTAAAACTTTCATTTTATGGGAGTTATTTGGGGGTTATAAAAATGGAGAAGTTTGGCTAGAGAATATACAGCAAAACTTTCTCAGACCTAAATTTATAAATGCATTTTGTTATTTGGACCATACTCCCTGACAGGATATCTGGATTTGAGGGGAGGCAGCAGGGATTCAGTCTCATTTAGAAGAAACAACAGGAAAGCACGTGTGAAATATACATGCTGCTCTCTGAATTGAGAACTGAGATGTGGAGGCAGGCTCTCCTTACCTCCCAACATGTTGGCTTCTGTGGTAATGTTTCCAAAAAGTGATCAGAGGTTTGCCATGCTTTTGTGGCAGATTCCTAGGATTTTTTATGCCATTCTCTGATTGAGGACTGGGTATGTGCATAGGGAAGGCATGGATGAGTTGAAGCAATTGTGGTATTAACTGAAGGTAACAGCATATTTATTTCACAATATTAGGGAAGATTTCTGAAATCATGTCTATTAGTTTAAAAGCTTCTGTAGAGCAAAATAAACCATAAAAAATTGAAAACACAATCTACTGTATGGGAGAACATATTCACCAATGATACAATTAACCCAATAAGGGGTTAATTTCCAACATATATTAAGAGCTTATACAACTCAACACCAGAAGACAGATCCATTGAAAAAATAAAACAGGTAAAGAACCATAATAGACACTTCTCCAAAGAGGGCACACAGATGGCTAACAGATATATGAAAAAAAATGATCAAGGTCATAAATCATTGGATAGATAAATGCAAATAATAACTACAAAGAAGTATCACTTCACATTTGTTGGAATTTCTGCTATCAATAAATCAACAAACAGCAAGTGCCTTTGACGATGTGGAGAAGAGACCTTTGTACACTCCTGGTGGGAATGCAGACTGGTGTCGCCACTGTGCAAAACACTTTAGTGTGTCCTCAAAAACTTTGAAATGGGACGGCCTTTTCACCCAGAGATGCAACTTCTGGGTATATCCAAAATATCCAAAAACGAGTATCAGAAAGAACGTATTCACCCCTATGTTCACAGCAGTGTTATTTACTATAGGCAAAATCTGGAAGCAGCCCAAATGCTGCCCCTCTGCAGATGAGTGCATAAAAAAGCACTCAATGTAATATACTAAGTGGCTGTAAAAAATAAGGAACTCATACTCTTTGTGATAGCATGGATGGACTTGGAGAGTATTATGCTAAGTGAAATAAGTGAGTCAGAGAAAGAAAAATACCATATGACTTCATTTATATATGGAATCTAACAAAATAAACTGACCAACAAAATGGAACCTGAAGCATGGATACATGGAACAGATTAGCTGGTGCCTGAAAGGAGTTGTGCGTGGGCAACTGGATAAAGAAAATGAAGGAATTAGCTCGAGAACATATATGCATACTCTACGGATACAGACACGTAGTGTAGTGAAGGCCAAGGGAGGGGAAGGCAGGATTGGGTGGATGTGGCTAAAGGGATTGGGGAGGAACATAATTGCAATAATGTCAATCTTTAAAAATTCTTAATATAAAAAGAACATATGTTATTAGAATATCTGAAATAATATAAACTACCTGTGGGAACCTCTTTCCACATCCCGCGTGGTTCAGGGTTCCCGGTTCAGGGTTCGGGTTCTGAAGGAGGCCGCACGCAAACGAAATGAGAGACTAGAAAATATTAATTTGGCGATATTGGGGAGCCAGGCGGGAGCCTTCCTCTAGTGGAAAGGACTACCACTTGCTCTGGCCTTTTCCTCCCTTTTATTAAGACTTTGGGACACACCTCTAGCCTTTAGGCAGGAAATATCCAAACAGAAATTAACATGAAACAAACAGGTAGAGGTTGCTTAAACCAATAATGTTTCAACTAAACAGTGAGTAATTAGCTCTGACCTTTCAGAGCAATTAAGGTTGCCAAGCTTTCTGGCCTCCTGTTTACATCCATTTAGTGAGAACAATATTTGGTTTCCGACATCTACCATTATATACTTATATCCTACCACTTACAGTAAAGTTCTCCAAGCCTTTATTATATTTCATATTTTAAGTTGTGCCTTCAATTTTTGTATTACTACATAGTTGTCATCAGAAATAGCTTACCTGGTAGATATTACTGATTCATGTGTAAAAGGTGGTTTAATGTGGGTGAGCTTGTCACCTGAAATTGTATTCATCCTTTGTTCAATGCCCTTTTTGGTGTGGAATACTCAAGATGAAGTAAAATATATCTCAGATTATTTGTTTTTGTGGGAACGTAATGATTTTCATTGTGCTATCTGTACATCATAATTTTATTAATGACATCTACATTCTTCCAACATCACACATCAATAAATATGTTCTCTCTTGCTGCCATAATAGATTAATGTAATTTTAACAGCTTAAACGGACACATTTATTATCTCACAATTCTGTAGGTGGGAAGTCTCAGTGTCATGTTGATCACTTGAGTCCTGTGCTTAGAGTCTCACAAGACAAAGTCCAAGTGTATGAAAGGCTATGGTTCTTGCTTGAGGCTCTAGGAAGGAATCGGCTACAAGGTCATTCTGGCTGTTGGCCAAGTTCATTTTTTTAATTCTTTCCTGAGAATATGTTTATTGATTTTAGAGATAGTAGAAGGGAGGGAGAGAAGAAAGGGAGAAAGAGAAAGTGAGATTGGTTGCCTCCTATGCATGCCCTGAACAGGGACTAAAGCCACAACCTAGGAATATACAACCTAGGTATATAGGTTGATTGGGAGATCCACAGCCTTTATTGGTATACAGAATGACACTTCAACTTAGTGAACCATCTGACGGGGTCGCCAAATTCTTTTCTTTTTTCTTTTTTTTCTTTTTTTCTTTTTTTGCAGTTGTAGGACTAAGAACCACTTTACTTCCAGGCTATCAGCTTAAGGTCACTCTTTGCTCCAGCAATGGCTGGATGAATCCCTCTCATATTTCAGATTTCTGTGATTTCCTTTTCTGGCACATCTGTCAGACTTCATTTGAAGAAAGTTTGCTGCTTTGAAAGAGTTGTGAATAGAATAAGGTCTGGATTATTTCTGACTCAAGATAATCTACTTTTTTTATGGATGGTGCCTCAATTACATCTGCAAAATCGCCTTTTCCACATAAGGTCTTCCCATATTCTGGGGATAAAGATATGCATCTTTGAAGGGCCATCAGTCTGCTGATTAGATTATAGGATAACATTGTGACCAAAACCTGAGATGTATTTTGTGCATCTGTTGTGCAATAGGTCCCATTTCACTAGCATGTGTTACACAGACAGGTATCACCTTTGCAGCTGGTCTTCATGCCCCAGCTGCTGCATGCAGAGTTATTTTGTGTGTAAGGTTTCAGAGTGAGGGCTTGGAAATGCTCAGTTGTTCATCTGTTGTTTTCTTCCCAGAGGTGCTGTGCCTATATTATCCAGAGGAGCTTCCAGATTTAGACAGTCATGGCAGCAGAAGCAGATATTTTTCTAAAATGTAACCTTTGTTGGGTGCATGTTATCCTCACAGAAAACTCACCTCCTCATGGTGGCTTCCTCTGTTGGGCCCTTTTGTGACAGAGTACTATAGTTAAGGACATTCACATAGAGGTTGTAATAGCTTTGACTTTCAAATAAGACATAACTAAAATGCTGATGGTTTCTTCTTAGTACCTCTCTTAAGACCAGTGTCAATTTATCCATTCTCTTTAGCCACCAATTGTCTACATGTTCATCTAGACAGAACATTGGTACTTTAACCACCAGTTTTTAAATACCTCCCTAGCAATTATTATAGCTACGTGCCCTTTCTCATTCCTGTGTTATCCTATGCACATTAATATTGACTATTTAGTGGTAGAAATCGAAGCAATAATGCAGCTAAATTATAAAATGCCAGTAAAGCTGTCTACATTTAGAGAGCAGATAAAAAGCCTCCTTTTTTAAATTATTAATTTCAGAGAGAAGAAGGGTGACAGGGAGAGAGATAGAAACATCAATAATGAGAGAGAACCATCGATCAGCCACCTCCTATATTCACCCCACCAGGGATTGAGCCCACAACTCAGGCATTGAACTGTCACTTCCTGGTTCATAGGTTGATGCTCAAACACTGGCTAAACAGAAGGCCTTATTTTCTAGTGATGAAAATGTTTCAGTACCTGGAAGTTTTCTTCTGGCCAAATTGTCTCTCTGTACAATTAATTGGTGAAGACATGAAAGGAGAGAGAGAGAGAGAGAGAGAGAGAGAGAGAGAGAGAGAGAGAGAGAGAGAGAGAGAGAGAGGGAATTTATCATACATGTTCCCTTGAATGACATCTTAAAATTAAAAATAATCCAACATCATCATTATCCCTTTCAAGTTTCCATTATTCCCTTTTCCCCCTATGATGTAAGTACCTATTTCCAGACACAAATCTTTGCACTGCCCTCAGTATCTTTTTACCCTGCCCTAAAATCAGCTACCAAGAGTAAAATTTCATTTAACTAAATACCTCTCAAAAATGCCTTATTTCCACCCACATCGTTACTAACTGACTGGTCTTTTAGTATTTATTGACTAGATTATTGCAACCTTTCCTAATTGATATTTGTTTCAAGGATTCTCATGTTAATTTCTGATCTCTAAGCTCTTAATAGGTGATATCTCTCAATTCCAAACTGTTACTAGCTTACAATAAATCTATATGACATTGGAGAACCAAGCTGAGATATCTTATGATCTGGGCTCGGTTTAACTTCTAAGCATCATTTTGCTTGTTTACTCTTTTCCTTTTGTACCCTCATAGATTTTGACCCAACACATTTGGAATTGGCCATGCTTTGCTTTAATCTATGGTTTTATAAAGCTATATCTTGAAAACCCGTTCCTGTCCTTTCTCTAGTTCAGATTTTGCAAAACTAAGATTTTTCAGAAAGCCATTTCTTATATGTAAAATTTTTATCTGTTGCTACTTCCCTGCTGCTACTTTCATCACAAAGAGAGACTAATGCTGAGTTGGGCAATGGAAAGGACATAAGGGGACAAAGGCATATACTTTCAAAACAGAGTAGACAACAGATTAGATTAGAAAGAATATTCCACCCAATTTCATGTAAAGAAACAGGGTCAGTGTCAGGGACAAAAGCTGTCAGGGAAGAAATAAAAACTGTAAGAAAACTCTTCAGCAATTTGGTAGGTTGGCCATTCAGTCAAAATGACTAAGGTAAATTGGTATTTGATAAATAGGCCAGCCTTGCTTTATTCAATAATTTACCTCCCTTCCAAAGCTACTGAATCAGAATGATATGTGTCTAACTGGGGCTATGACTGTAAATTATGCTGGCTGAATCTAATAGGAGTTGATATGCTAACAAATAATCTCCCTTTCTAAGCAATTTTGGCGCCCTTCTTGTGAAGGACTAATAATGATTCAAATCATGTAAAAATGTATTGAAACAAAGAATTACTAAAGACAACTATTATCTCAAAATACAGAATGCGCCCATGTAAATAAAGAAGTCAGTTGTCAAAATTCTTGATAAGGTCAGGGAATAGCAGGATCCCTCACCTAGGTAAATCCTTAGCAACTATAATTTTCACATTTGCTTCAGTCCAGAAGTATTATACTTGCCTCCTAGATTAGGCAGCAATGCAATTCTCTACAATGGAAATATCTCCCTAAAATATATTTTTAAACTAAAATTTCTATATACAATGCAAAAAATACTGTAATTTCAGTATACTTTATTGTTTTTATTTATCTAGACAGACAGTAAAAATTACATGAAATGTTTCATCTGCATATTGATTTTTTGCCAGAGTGGTAATTGACTCATGGTAGGTTAGAATTTCTTGATTGAAAACACCCTCCTTTATTGGCAGCAATTTGAGAATATCAACTTCCAGATGAATTTCTTACCTATGTAGCTAGTTAGCAAATTAGCTAACTCTGTTCAAATAATGTACATTTAACATTTATGATAATGAAAAAATGTACAATTTAGTCTTCGTAAAATGTGATACTTTAAATAATAATCATAGGCAATGCTAGTAGAGTCAAAACCTCTATTAATATTTTCTTCCAGTTTTTATGTTCAAAGTATACATGTAGTATGGCAAAATAAGTTTCCAGTTGTGAGTGCAAGAAACAGTTTATTCTTGTAATATTACTTATAAATTAATGTATTGTTTTCCATATTAACAAATATAAACCTAATTTTGCCCCACCCAGTCCATTTAGCCTCCTCCCCTCCCCGCAGAATTAGATTCAGATTATGTGCTAGTTACATTTGAATTTTCTCCAATTATCATCACGTCAACATTTCCCATGCCACTAAAATTCAACATTTTCTGTTTGAATCCGCTGTGAAATCAGAATATCTTAGTGCACTGAGAGCCAGATAACCTGTGTTTGCATCCTGATTCTGCTGCTCAATGGCTTTTTTATGTTGGGTAAATTAGTTATTAGTGTGTGTTCCTTTCTCAGCTATGGAATGGGATTATAATACTACCTACCTCATAGGCTTGTATAGAATTAAATGAGTCTAAATATTTAAAGTGCTCACAATATTGCACAGTGTGCTTACTCAGTAAGTATTATCATCATTTCTATGATGTAAATAATCTTTCTCCTTGAATATCCAGATGATTCCAAGGATTGAAGTATTGACAATTTTAAAATTTGTATTCAAATTACAAAGGTTATGATTTATACACAGAATTATATTGCCCATGTGCTTTTTGTATTTTTCATAAATATATTTCTATATTAATTGTTTATTATATAATATCTTCACATATTTTATATATTTTATTCCCTCATCAAGTAACATTTTAGATGGTAAATATTTTTAATTCTAGACTTAAACTAGACTTCTTAATTTTTATTGTGCTCAGAGATAGAAAACTATTGTGATTATATATTATGAGTATGTTATATATTATGGTTATGTTATATTTCATGATTATTCCTCCATAAATATAGTGTATTCACACACAGACATATATGTGTGGAGGTTTTATCTATGAATGAATATCTTTTCATTAACTTTTAAAATCATTTTGTCTAGAATATATTGAGGTTTTGTGATCCATGTACATAGGTATTGTTTTTAAGCCACAAAAGAAAGATTTTTTTTGCTGTTAAAAATTCCATTACTTATTAAAAATGCTTCTTTGATTGTTCTGGTATCTTCTCAGGAACATGAATAACAGTTCACTTTGACCTGCTCTCTGTCCTCCTTATCTATTCATTTGTATTTTATTTTCCTTAAATACTTAGGAAAATCTTCTCAAGTTTATTTTCAACAAATTAATTTGATATTTGCATGCTAAAGCCTGTTCTTATTGCCTTGAGTGTATACACACACACACACACACACATCATATATATATGTAATTCTGCTAATGCTATTTTGCTTTCTTTGTGTCATTTCACCTTTATATCCTTTCAAAAGTACCAGTCTTTTTATAGCCTTATAATTCTCCTTTATATTATTTTAAATTTCACTCAACACTCAAACACTAACTTTTATTTTCTGTATAATTATTTTGAAATATATATTTCTTCTTCCTGGGAATCTTCCCCTTTGATTATGAACCATTTTAAAAATCTGGTATTGTTTTTTTTTTTTTTGGTTTCTTTTTTCAATATATTCTTCATAATCCAGACATTTGTCCAGATACTGGTTCTGTGTAGTGTGCACTGGATAATGGTTAATATCCACTTTTAGAGAAAAAGATGTATGTGTATATTGATGTTCACATCTCTAAGCCCAAATCACAGTTTGCCAGGTTATTGTAGCTTTTGAAGCTATTTTACTGTGAAGATCCAGTGCACATTTGATATTTCTCTTCCCAAATTTCCAATTGTTTTCTTTTAAATATTAATTTCCTATATGTATATGGAATGATTATCAGACAGCAAAGGGAACAAAAGTCTCAAAATTTAGGATGCCCTAAAGACATTGTGCCTTGCCTAATATTCTGTTTGGTACAGATCACTGATCTCCTACTCAAAGAACAGAGAGAAGAACGAATTACCTATTTTATAAAAGCATAAATTGTCCAATTATGTGGTTGTTTTTTCCTGTTAAACATAGTTAATGTTATAGTCAATCCTTCTATATGCTGCTAAAGTTTTTTTTTTTTATCAGATTATGTTTTGGTTTATTTATTTTAATTTATATATTTGTAGATGGGGTACTGCTAATCAAATTTAGAATCCTGACTTTTAACTAAAAAAGTTTCAATGTAACATATCCTCATTTCTTTACAAATAGCACCTTTGCAGGAAAAATATGACTTAAATGTGCACATAGATTCATTCTAAAGAAATTTACTTCTGGGCTGGCCTCTACATTTGGCTTTGCAGATTTCTGTTCTTGTAAAATTATATAAAGCAACGTAATTGGTCAGGTCTTCTGTTAATTTAAGGATTTCACTGAGTGTTTTTAACAAAGACATGTCTTAAGCCAGTGGTCAGCAAACTCATTAGTCAACAAAGCCAAATATCAATAGTACAATTCCTTTTGAGAGTTGAAAAACAACTTCTGCACATGGGCCACGAAGTTTCACACACTGTACATGTGCTCCCACATATGGTATTTTGTGGAAGAGCCACACTCAAAGAGCCAAAGAGCTGTATGTGGCTTATAAGCTGCAGTTTGCCAACCACTGTTTTAAGCTATTCAGAACCCAGAAGTCTCAGTGGTATTCTGGGAGCCCAAATGGATTAACATTCCTCCATGATTTCTTTCTTGTGACAATATATTTAGCTTTAAAAGCTAACCAATCATGTCTGATGAGATATACTTTTTAAAAAATTGGCTAAGAATATAATTCAATATACTTTAGTGAATAAAAGCTGTAAAAATGATTACACTGGCAATTGTCTAGTAGGAGGAAGTAGCTAGTTAAGTTTCATGGGATTAGTTCTGCATATTGATAGACCAGCAGTGCCATTATATAGAGGCCCAGTGCACAAATTCAGGCACTAGTAGGGGGCATGGCCTGCGGGTATGAGCCTGCTATGGGAGCAGCTGCTCATCCTGGTCAGCGGAGCAGTGCTCCTACTGTGAGAGCACACTGGTCACCAAAGTGCAGCTCTTGTATTGAGCATCTGCCCCCTGGTGGTCAGTATGTGGTATACAGACTGGTTGTCCAGTTGTTCTGGCCATACAGCCTTTTAGTTGCTGGGCTTTTATATATATAGATACATTATTGCAATTTACATATATCAGTATATTTAAGGTATTGGAAACACTGGTAGGGAAAATCAGCTAAAATAAGTGAATTAAAAGGAAATTTATGAAATATGTGCTGAACATAAAATGAGATTCATCTGTAGAGGAGAGAAAACATACTTAAAATCCAATCATCATAGCCTAGAAAGCAACATTTAAAAAAGACTTAGATGACCTTCCTATTGACTTTGAAATGGATCCATGTTGTGAATTAATTAAAATTTAATGACAGATGTTAAATAGAATTCATCATTAAAACAAATAAACATAAGAGATTTTTAAAAGAGTAGGGAGGATTTTACTAAGGAAAATGTTTGCATTTGCATTTAATTTCCCAGCTGTATTTTCACATCAGTGAGAGGATAAAAATAATGTAATGGTAACATATCTGGGAACTAATCCCAGACACCCACATAATACTTAAAGCAAGGAAGTAGAAGCTACACATGTTATTTTAGAGAGAAATGAAAGAAATAGACACCTAAAAGTCTGTTTTAAAATGTATATTTGCATCTATATTATGTATAAGAAGATGTTATCACTCACTGATTATAATTTAATTCACCCAATATCCTTTGTGCCTCTTTAAAATTCAATTACTTTGACCCC
>PVJN01062563.1:0-10990 GCA_004026805.1 Lasiurus borealis | reverse complement strand
AAGCTTTTATTGACCCAACTCCAAATCCAGTGTATCTAATTAGAAAATTGTTCATTCAGATGAAAGCCAAAAAGCATCCCAGCCTAATGTGGCTGAAACAGCAAAATCAATTCTGAGCACAACAGCTCTGTGCAGTAAATGTTTAAAGAAGAGAGAGAGAGAGAGAGAGAGAGAGAGAGAGAGAGAGAGAGAGAGAGAGGAAGAGAGAGCCTATACAAATGAATAAATAATATTAAGAGGATGAGTTATGTATCCTTTGCCTAATACCCCTTTTATGATATGCTTTTTTATATGTTTCATTCATTGCTGGCAAAATAAATATGAATTTGTCTTTATTTAAAAAAATAACTATTTTACTAAAACAGTGGTTCTCTTATAACAGTTATTTTTGATATCACAATTAACTTATGCCTCTGACCTAACCTTTCTTTCTAAAGACAAGATGGATTTACTCTCTCCATTGATAATATTTTATTTTACTCTCCTAGCATAAATAATTCTTGCGCATATTTAAGAATTATTAACATTTTTACTTATCAAATATAATTGACACTCACTATTATTTTAATTTTAAGTATTAGAGATTTATATAACTTACAAAGTGATCCTCTTGATAAGTCTACTTGTTTTGCTTTTTATTGGCTGATATTTTGTTTACTGTCAATTTCAAAAAAGAATAAAGCAATATTAAATTGATTTCTATGACTCATTCCGGGAAGCAAATATTTTTAAACTAGAGGCCTGGTGCATGAAAATTCATGCACTGGAGGGGGGTACCTCAGCCCGGCCTGCCCACTCTCACAGTCCAGGAGCCCTCAAAGGCAGGAAGTGACCTGGTGATCAGGGGAGGGTGATACCCCCATCACACCTCATGCTGCCACTGCCAGCAGCACAAGCCTTGGCTGGCCCTGATTACTTGAGCCTCAGGCGGCCCTGGGCAGTGGACAGCCACCATTTGAGGCTTGCTTGCACCTTGGGCTGGCCTGGATGCTGAGGGCTGAGGGGACTGGAGGACTCTGGAGGCAGGCACATGGAGTGGCCGGATCCCCCTAGGGACAGTCCCAGCCTCTGTGTGCCTGCTGTCCTGGCAGGGCTGAGGGGACTGGTTGCTACCATTTTGTGGCTGTGGGTGCTGCTATCTTTGAGGGTGTGGCAGTTAATTATAATATTCCCTCCTTATTGGCTGTGGGCTCTGCCATCTTTGTGAGGGTGTGATGGTCAATTGGTATATTACCTCTTTATTAGAAAGGATGACTGATTATATGATATTACAAAAGAAACATGCCAATACACTTACATTTCTTGTTAGCTTCATTGGACAATGAATCACAGTTATTAAATTTTGCTGGATCCAGCTGAGACCAGTTTGGCTTAGTGGATAGAGCATCGGCTTGCAGACTGAAGGGTCCTGGGTTCAATTCTGGTTGGGGGCATGTACCTTGCTTGCGGGCACATCTCCACCGTGGGGCGGCTGATTGATGTCTCTCTCTCATTGATGTTTCTGACTTTCTCTCTCCCTTCCTCTCTATAAAAAATCAATAAAATATATTAAAAAAATTTTGCTGGATCCAGATATATGCAATATAAGTTATTTCCATTGTATATCTCTTTGCTATCAACATTTTAATAGATAAGATATAGATTTAGTAATTGTCATTCAATATAAGCCTTTGAGAATGCCTTTATTAACAATCACTTTCTCATATTATGCTTTTATTGAAAATATCATCTCACTTGATTTATGCTTTCATTGTTACATACTATGCTTTAACACTCATACATGGTGGAAAGCATCGGGCTAGGTTTTTGCCACTGATCACTCTGGCTAGGTCCTCTTGTGCTTTAAAGAAACTGCATAATACATGCAGTGGTTTTGGTAATTACTTCCAGCAAAAATACTGAAATGGTTTATGCCTCAATTTTGTATTTCTGAGACAGACCCTTAATGATAGCACATAAAGTATGGAAAGGAAAACTAAAAAGTCTTATGTAGGATCAAACATAACATAAAAATCTCCATGGCCATAAATTAAATAGAAATACACATGAATAAGATGAATTCATGGGTGTGCTGTACTACCAGCATCCTGAGGTAGTCAGGAAGTTACCACTGCAGGGTCATATGAAGTAAGTGTTCTGTGCAAGATGGTGAGCCAAGTCACTGCATGAATATAGGGGTTTGATTGGCACTGTTCCCATCTTCCACCTGTGAAAGAAACCTGAAAAAAATTTCTAGTTGCTTTCTGTTTCTATGTGCTATAAGAAATGGCGAGCCTGCAGACACATGAGGAAATAAGACAGGATCACCAGCAGGATCGGGAAATTATTTGCCCCCAGCTCCGTGAGCTGATAGCTGCAAAATGTATAATGCCACTGCATGGCAGAAGGACAGCACTTTCATTTTAATATCTTATCCTGCATGGAGGATCTAAAGATAAATTTCTGTGACTTTGCAAGAGTCCACTCCAAGCTTTTCTTGTTTTTCTTCTGATGCAGGATACAGCAGACTCACAGCTTAAGACTACTTATTCTTCTATTGCTTTATTTGGGGGACAATTGGAAAATCTGAATGTGGATGATATGTTAGGGGTGACAATGGCATTATGTTTATGTAGGACAATGTGTTCTAGTTCTTAGGCGACACATGCTGAATGAAATATTTAGTATTCAGAAGGCAATGGTGTCTGCAACTTCCAGATGATTTAGCAGAGAAACTACCTATCAGTCTATTATCTATCTGCCTATCTATCATCTATCTATCTATCTGTCTATCTATCTATCATCATGATCTATCAATTTATAGCATATTATTTGCAGAGATATAAAAATATAGTAAAATCTTAATATTTGATATTTGATAAATCTAAATGAAGGCCTATGAATATTTATTATAGCAGTATATCTAAAATTATTTAAGATAAATTAAAGAAAACAAACACAAAATAGGACCTCTGAGGTCTTCTGAAATGCTTCTTTTTTTTCCCACTTTCTGGCCACAATCTACTTTCTAGGATAATCAGGACTAAAGCCTCAGCCAATATACGGTAGTGACCTCCTTCTTTTGCTGCTGTCTCAGGGACAGGAAAAGCTCAAAATGACCAGATGGTAGTCTCAAATTCGTGCTCAGTGGAGTGTCCACTATATCACCTAGTACAAGTATTTTCCTTGGTATCTTCTCCATGAACAGATATTTTTAAAGGACAGTTTTCCAGCTATATAATTCTTAGTTGATAATTTTTAAATTAAAAATTTATAAGGTACGAGCATTTTAGTTCCAATGTATAGTGGAAAAGGAAGAACTTGATGACTAAGCTAAAATGTATGGAGAATTATGGACAAAAGATCTATATCCAGGGAGCAGAACTGGCCTATTCAAATAGTTCTCCCTTTTCATGGTAGTTGGATCTCAAAACGTCTACCTAGTGCACAGCAAAATTTTATATATCTAGATGCGCTGTTTATCCCCTCTCTCCAGTTTAGCAAAAATCTTGTGTTTTGAGACCCTCTCATTTCCATGTCTCATTTTTTAATGGGTGTGTGTGTGTGCAAAATGACATGTATTTTTAGCTCACACGTTTCATCTCAAAAGGAGTCATTTCTTAATGTGATATTTGGCTAACAATCATTTCCTAATGGAGGACCGTGCCTCATCCAGAGGTCTGCTCCTCAAGCTTGATGATGTGCTAATGCAACTTGTGGTTTATCTCCACTGAATATATTTTGAGAGCAAGAAGTGTTCTAAATATGATTGACCAGAAGCTTAGACTGTGGAACTCATTGGAGTTACTCTTATATTCCAGTTCTACTGTTTTATAGTATGTGTTAAGATTGGTCTTCCCTTTCTATATGGGTGGAAATGATGTGAATCTTTAGGAGTCACTGCATTACTCACTACTATCTTGTCCCTCTACCACCAGTAGTTCTCAACCTTCCTAATGCTGCAACCCTTTAATACAGTTCTTTATGTTGTGGTGATCCCCAACCATAAAATTATTTTTGTCGCTACTTCATAACTGTAATTTGCTACTGTTATGAATTTAATGTAAATATCTGTGTTTTCTGATGCTCTTAGGAGACCCTGCTAGCTGTTCGCAACCCACAGGTTGAGAACCGCTGCTACCACAATGATTATAAAAGATGTTGAGGTGTAATCTTTATTAGACTGAATCTCTAAATGATATGCATTGAATAGTATAAGCAAGAAATAAAGTTTTGTAATGTTAGAGTCATGGAGGGTCAATATTTTAGTACTGCATCTTAAACTAGGTTACACTGGTGTTGATACTACCTAAAAGTGAACTCTAGCCTCTAAGGGATACATATAAATAAAACCCCCAGAAACAGAGAAGATATGGTAAGGGAGCTGATGATGAGCACTGAATTTGTTAAAAAAAAAAGGTTCAAGAAAAAATACTGTTTGGAGACTATGGTTTAAAAAGAGAAAAATAAATACTTGAAACCTTGATAATATAAAAACAATACAATGAACACATTTTATGGATAAAGAAACAGTAAAAGTGTTAATATCTTAATATTTTATAACAGAAAGTAAAACAATAATGTGTAACTTAAAATATAGCTAAAATGACTGAAATTCATAATATTTGAGAGGATATCTCTTGAAAGAACATTTATTTAAAGTTTGGAAATTTCTTTGTTTTTAATTGAGTTTTTCTTCTGTTAATTTAAATATAATACAATTTAAATAAAGTTTAATTAAATTATCCACTATAATGGTAAATACAGTATATTCTAGGTTTTATAAAATCATATCCAGCCCTCACTGGTTTGCCTCAGTAGGTCTTTGGCCTCTGGACTGAAGGGCCCAGGTTCTATTCTGGTCAAGGACACATGCCTGATTGTGGGCTCAATCCCCAGTAGGGAATGTGCAGGAGGCAACCGATCAATGATTCTCTCTCATTATTGATGTTTCTATCTCTCTCTCCATCTTCCTTAATCTCTGAAATCAATAATATATATATATATATATATATATATATATATATATATATATATGTATATATATGTATATATATATATAATCATATCTACCCATCCATCTATCTATTTACCCAGCCATCCATATGCTCTCCATTCATATATCCTTCCATTTATATATTTTTCTATGTATGCATAATTGTGTAAATATATATCTGAAATAGTATTCATAGTAAGATAATTACAGTAGTTTATAGATACTAGAATTTTAGTGATATTTTCCCATATATTTTGTTCTTTTCCTTTATTGAATGTCTTCTTTCTTTCCATCATTTTTGCAAAATCATAAATTCTTAAATCTTAAAAAAAATAAAAAAGGAAAATCTCTTGTTTCAAACACTTCAAGAACATCACTTAGGTGACATAAAATAAAAAATAAACTCAAAATAGATAAAGGACTTAAACATAAGACGGGAAACCATAAAAACATTAGAGGAATCCACAGGAAGCAAAATCTCCAACATTTGCCAAAGGAACTTCTTCACCAATACAGCTCCTAGGACAAGAGAAACTAAAGAAAACATAAACAAATGGGAGTACTTCAAAATAAAAAGCTTTTGCACAGCAAAGGAAACCATCAACTGAAAAACAAGAAAGTCCACTGCATGGGAGAACATATTTGCCAATGATATCAACAATAAGGGTTTAATACCCAACATTTACAGAGAACTCATATAACTTCACAAAAGATATCAATTCATTTTCATTCATTTTTAAAGCATATTATTGCAAGCAGATAAGATCCTCATATCACTGCCCATCAAAATTATTTTTCTTCAATGATTTTAAAATAGTGAAAAAAAGACTTTGAGGTGAAATAATAGAATATGTTGGTAGAGTACAGGTCCAGTGTTTTAATTGTTCAATAGAATACATGGCAATAATCATTGAAGAAGGGATTTTGGAAGTGTGTGAAAGCACATATTTGATTATTAAAGCTGCATAGAAACTCAGGCTTTGGAAATAATTATTCTCTAAGACTTCATGATATTCCCTTCACACCTAATTTATCAATGAATACATCCATATTTTTAATCACTGGGTTCAGGAAATTGAATTATTACTAGTCTGGTGATTAATTTTTTCCATCCATCTGCTAGTATATTGTCATTATTATTTGAGCCTAACTCCATGATAACAGACATTAAAAAAACACTTTGATTAAATTCAGGGAGTAATTGTATAAAATCTTAAAAAAATAAGTGTTTTGAACCAGATTATTTCTGTTTTTAAAATTAAGGCAAAAATATGAAATGTGATATAATTAAGTTCAAATTGAAGTGCACTTTCAGAAACAGTGGTATCTAACAATGTCTCCAAGTAGCAGCACTCTTTCTTGGATGATCTTTTGGTTGAGATTGAATCCAGAGATTTCTGGTCTAATGGATATTCAAGCACTAGTGAGATGATGACATTTGTTTAATTAGTGTGACTTAATCTACTCCAGAACAATTTCAATGCTTTAAGTGCACTTGTCAAGCTATTCAATTTTCTGAGAATCTTTATTTTAGAATAAATTGTTTACTCCAGAAGTCACAAAACAACAGTTATGGTTATCATAAAAAAATACAATTTGATTCCTTTAGGGTCTACTAAGAACATCCAACTAAAATAAAGAAGCTATAATAACATTTTATGAGGATCTTATCTGCTTGCAATAATATGCTTTAAAAATGAATGAAAAGCAGCTTACTTGCTACTATGAACTGAACAAATGACTTAAGTATTTTTAAAACAATTTAGCCATTAAGTATATATTTGAATATCTAATATGTATGCAAAGTGTCCTGAAGGGACACAGATAATGTGGTCTCTCTTCTCCAAGCACTTGCTATCCAGAAGGTCCTCCACATAAAATAATACAGATCTGTTTACTATTGGCTCCCATAGTGTTCTGTCTGAGCTTTCACAGCACTTATTCTTTATCATGTTCTTACTTTAAATTCTTTGTGAAAAGCCCACCTTGACTGCTGGGTCCTCTCCCTGTGGATGGGAGCAGTGCCCTTTAGTTAATGGCTGTATCCCTAGTGTCTACCACAGTGATGGGCACATGACAGACACACTAGCGTTATATTTTTGACTGGTTTATGTAGATTATGGGAATTGCTAAGGGAGAGGTACAATATAAAGAAAGGCCATTGAAGATATATGCGCTACTACATAGAATCTTGCTAGTTTGGAAAGAATGGTTCTTATTAAATGCATTGAAACTGGAAGAGAGAGAAGAGCTAGGCCAAAAGACAGAGCATGTTTAATGTTCTGAGGCTACTGAGGAGGGAATATTTAAGAAACAGTGGGTTACTTGGATCCATTGGAACACCAGTTAGATGTCAGGAAATTGGGCCCAGACACTGGAAAGAACACCTGAGTCAGATTATTAATACAGCATTTTAGTGAAATGTGAGAAATTTTAGGTTAAATTACTAAAATAAGTTACATTTTAGTTGCATATCAACAATCTCAATTTTCCAAAAAAACAAAACAAAAAACAAACATTTTTTTTTTCAGAGAAGAAAAGTTTTAAGTGCAGAAACTGCACATTTTTAACTTTGTTAGCACAGTAATTGGCATAGTCACTAGCACATTTTAGATATTGTGTGTGTGTGTGTGTGTGTGTGTGTGTGTGTATTTTTGATTGATTTTTTACAGAGAGGTAGAGTGATTGAGAGTTAGAAGCATTAATGAGAGAGAAACATCCATCAGCTGCCTCCTACACACCCACTACTGGGGATGTGCCCCAAACCAAGGTACATGTCCTTGACCGAAATCGAACCTGGGACCCTTCAGTCCACAGGCCAATACTCTATCCACTGAGACAAACTGGCCAGGGCATATATTTTTTATTAGGTTGTCATTTTAATTTGTTAAGTGAAGTAATTTTCTTGAAGATATGCAGTGATTTTTGTTTTGGACTATAGATAGATAAGAGGTAGGTAGCTAGGTAGGTAGATAAAACATAAAAGTTTAAAAATAAGCACATGGAGAGACAAATAAAAACAAATATTTACACATTACCAAGCAAACATATACACAATATATACATATACCTAACCACACAGATAGACTCCTACACACATACATAGGCATATACATAGATAGACCCACACAATACACATATGACAATACATATACGTGTACACAATCACAAATACTAACACACATAGATATCCAAATACATGTTTGTGAGAAATAATAGATTAAATATTAGGATTATGTTATAGGAAACAGATAAAACTCACAGTATCATCAGGGAAATGGTATTAGAAGGACACACAACAGATGGAAGAGGATTTGAAGACAAATTAAAGAATAAAGAGTTTAGTCTCCGTGAAGAAGAGGAGTCTCTCTAAGTAGATTATCATAATGTAGACAGATTTCCCTAAATCATATTGCATTGCCAAATACTTACTTATACATCACATATTATATACACTAGACTCTGAGTCTGAGGATGGGTAATGTATCATATTCATCAAATTTGAAAATATTTTTAATTCTTTTATGGAATTCAAATGCTTGCTTTAAAGAAAGAGATAATGTGAAGAAATAGAAGGAAATAAATTATATTACCACAAATCCCAAATTAGTGTTAACATTGTGTTTTTTAAAATTCTAATTTTTAAATCTAATTTTTAAATCTATTGCATCCTGAGATTTGGGGTCACACTCTTTAAGGTTTAACTATTTTGGCAACTCTGGGTCTCAGAATTTATAATTTGTGTTAGATCAAGGGATTTATTTGTTCTTGCCAGCCATCTGTAACAATATCAGTAGGGATTATTTAGCATTATACTTCATGAATATACTAAAAGGATTAACTGAGAGCCATAAAACCAACATTTAAAAATGCTATTGTTTATTTAAATATAAATGTATACAATCAATTTTATAGTGATGTATACAATATTTAAAGTGTCTGTGCCTTCTCACTAAGCAGCCTGAAAAACTCTCTCCTCTGACTAGGGAGGAAAACTCTTCCCTCTGATTAGGGAGATTTTCTTTAGGTTGGGAGCTGGAGGGCACCCCTGAGTTCTGATGGGCAAGGCAGGTCTGATGGTAACAATTTTTATTATATTTTTTTCCTAGTTTTCATTTGAAAGGATCTGGATTTTCCCTAGAGTCCTGCAAAATAGTACCCTGGATATAGAATTCTGGGTTGACAGTTCATTTCTTTCAGCCCTTAAATATGTGTCAATTTCTTCTGACCTACATTGCTTTTAATAAGTCCACTGTAAGATAAATAGCTTTTATTTTCCCCTGTGGATGTGTTTTTTCTTTCACGGCTTTCAAGATGTTTATTTTTTGTTTTTTAATTTGAATACAATGCATCTTAGTGTGGGCTTCTTTGGGATTACTCTGTTTGGGATCATCCAGCTTTTTAAAAAAAAATCTGTAGATTTACTTCTTTTGCCAAATTTGAAAATCCTTTTGCCATATTTCTTTGAGTATTTTTTCAGCCCCTTCCACTTTATCCTCTCTTTCTTGGACACTGATGACACACGTGTAAGATCTTTTGTTATAGTCGTACAGGTCCCTGCACTTCTGTCCCCCCCTCCCCCCAACTTTTAGTCTAGTTTCTCTCTATTGTTCAGAAACTATTTTTTTTCTACCTGCAAGCTCACTGATCCTTTTATCTTCCCACTTTATTTTTATGCTGAACCCATCCATTGAGTTGTTTTTATTTCAACCACTGTAGTTTTCTGTTCTTAAATTTTGATTTTTAAAAAATCTTTTATTTCTTTGCTGAGACTTCCTATGTCTTCATTGAATGTTTATATTTTTAATTGGCTTAAATATGTTTATAAATGCTTTTTGAGGATAATTTTATGATGGTAGCCTTAGATTTCTGTCAGATAATTCTAACACCTCTATGTCTTCAGTGTTTTCCTTTATTGATTATTGTTGTTCTCCTTCAGTTTGAGATCATCCTTGTTCTTAGTGTTAACAAGTGGCTTGTGATTGAGACTTGCAAGTTTCTGGTACCATATTATGAAACTCTGGATCTTATTTAACCTCTGTTTTAGTTGATGTCTTTCGACATTATACTGGCAGAGATAGAGGCAATCAGTGCAGTTTCTTTACAGCCAAGTTAGAATAGAAATTTAGGTTCCCTACTCAGCCTGATGATATGAGAAAAGGGTTCCTCTTTGCTGTTGGGCATATGTGGAAGCTCCAGCTCTTGGGGAAATCTACACTCAGACCCTCTGGCTGGGAGGGGCAAGAGTGCTTCATGACTGCCTCTCAGCCTTGCACTGACACCACGGAGGGGTGGCCTCATTATCTGTGGGAGCAGGTTAAAGTCCTAAGTTTCCATCAGGCTTGTTTGACACCACAAGAGGTGATGGTGGGAGTGGTGCCTTATTATTACCAGGTGAGTGAATATTTAGGCCCTCCCTCTGCCTTTGCTCCTGCAGAAGGGCATTAGGTCATCATTTTTTCCTGTGGTATTGGCTTGAATAGAGCAGTGATTGTCTGTCTATCACACTAAGCTACCCATACTTTTGTTTTGCCTGTGTCCATTTGCCACCTTCTTCAGCTTCATGTTGTCTGGGATATGTGAAACAAAAAGGAAACCCAGGAAACTCATCCTCTTCATTTCTCAGTCTTCTTATGTTTGCTTTATATAATAACTAGAGGCCTAGTGCATGAAATTTGTGCACAGGCGGTCCCCCTCAGCCCAGCTTGCACCGTCTCCCATCTGAGACTCTCAGGGGATGTCCAACTGCAGATTTAGGGATCGGGCCTAAATCAGCAGTTGGATCCCTCTCACAATCCAGGACCACTGGCTCCTAACTGCTTACCTGTCAAACTAACCTGACCATGCCAGCCTGATCATCCCTAACTACCTCTGCCTGCCAGCTTGATTGCCCCTAACTGCCATCCCCCCCACCAGCCTGGTTGCCTCCAACTGCCCTTCCTCCTGGTCTGGTCACCCCCAACCCTCCCTCCAGCCTGGTTGCCCCTTACTGCCCCCCTTGTCAGCCTGGTCACC
>PVJN01062562.1:0-10990 GCA_004026805.1 Lasiurus borealis | reverse complement strand
AATAAGTCCTTCAATAGATGAATGGATAAAAAAGTGTGGTATACCGGACAATGGGATACTCAGTGATAAAAACAACTGAGCTATCAAGCCATGAATAGACATGGAGAACCCTTATATGTAATTGCCAAGTGAACAAAGCTAAACAGAAAAGGCCATACAGTACATTATTCTAATGCTATAACATTCTGAAGAAAGGCAACATATGAAGACAGCAAGAGATCATTGGTTAGCAGGGGTTCAAAGAGAAGAAGCATTAGATCAGCAGATAGATTATAGATTTTTATGGAAGTGAAACTATTTTCTGTGATATAGCAATGATGGATATATATCATTATACATCGGTACAAACCCGTAGAACTCTAATGTACTCTGAGCTATAGTAATGCATCAATATTGTCTCATCCATTGTAACAGATATACTACACCAATTCAAGATATGTGTGTAAAACAGCGTATGTGTGGAAGGGGGGTTATGAGAAGGCATATGAGAATTCTGTATTTTCCACTCAATTTTTCTGTAAATATAAAACTGAAACTGCTCTAAAAATAAAGTTTATTAATATTTTTAAAGAACTTGGTATAAACAAGCAAACTAAAAATGAAAATATTCTATGTAATAATCCAATGTCAATATTAAGAAAACAATGTTATTACAGAATTCCACATACATATTCAAATAATAATCACTCAAATCATCTACTTAATCTTCTGGGTTTCACAGAGGGAAGCAATAAAAGGCAGAAAATCATTCTTCAATGGACTTGCAAATTGTATACGGCATAAATCAGAATGAAGCACCCAAGATAAAATATGCTCATTTTTGAAGTCAAATAAAAGAATCATCACATTTCTTTGTTCTTGAATAGCAGAGTTGGTCTTCTGAACCTCTCCCAGCCAGCTGTGGATCCACAGAAAACAGTAACTGGTGGTAAGAATTAATTTTAAAGATGACTGTTTCATTGTTTGGTAATTTAAATACTATTGACAAGCATCTTAATTTGGAAGAAACTTGGCAGTATACCAGTGTTTCCATTTAAGACCTTCTGGGGGAAAATTAAACAAGTATTATTTTCAACATAGTTCTCTGAGTTTAATGTCATGATGTTTTATAATACAATTTAAAATAAACAATTGCAAATAATCTTGAAACCTAAACAATGACATTTAAGTTTTAGTTCATACCTTGTAGAGGTTGTAATTATAATTATTTGCTGTTCAAATTAATATTTGTATCACATCAACACCAAAGAAAGCAGTCTTAGATTAACATATCAATATTAGTTCTATTATAAAAAATCTACATCTCAAATACAAAAAAGTCACTCTTAATCATGAAAACAAAACTAAAGCAAGAATAGAATAAAAGAAGTTTAAGAAACAAAAATTATGAAAAATAATCATTTAAATAATTTCTAACACCAATTTGAGTGAACGTGAATATTTATCTTTTATCACTATAGTAATAAAAGACTTTTGTTTTAATTGGTTGATATTTGATAAAGTGTGGAAATATATGACACCCAATATAGTTTCACTACCAATTATGCAAGAATTCAGAGCATTGGCCTGTCTATACTCTGGTATTTTTAGAATTAAAATTGAATATTTCTTAACTTCTAAAAACCTAAATCCCAAACCTGCTTACAATTTTGCTTTTGTAGAAAAACAGAAAGAAACATTATAAAATTATACTGTATAATATTCAGGTGAGTCAAAAATATAAACATTGAAGGCCTCCTACCTTATCATGGCATTTTTTCCATCACTACTTGTACACCAAACCTGCCGGGTTTGATAACCTATTTCTATGTCCCAGGGCTTGGCACGGTGATGTGGCTTATAACTTGGATATCTCAAGGTGATTTGCTCCTTTGAATCAGAGCTAAAATCCAGAACAGTTCTTCCGGTTAGGTTAATATCCTTCAGCTGAGGCAGTCTACATTTACTCCATGGGCCAACTTTAAGGCTGAAAGCATATTCCTCTTCCCCAAGAGGACAGGAAATGGGAGCATCACAGATTCTTGTCTCTGTCAGATTGGGACAGTGAGAACCTCCATAGAGAGGGGGAGCGATGGCCACGCGAGTTCTATGCTGCAGTCTCTTCCCGCATCCCTTGCTACACTTGGACCATTGTGAAAACTCAGACACAACACAATCCCGAGGACAAGGAATGAGGCAAGCTTGTTCTGTAGGGGGCTGAGGGGCAAAGTGTTCACATATTTCACTTGCAACCATGGTTCTGTTCAACTTCTGAACACAGCGCACAGTCCGGTGCTGCAGCCCATGCTGGGCCATCATGCACTCTGAGGTCCGAGGCTTGGCTTGGCCCAGGATGGTGGGCACAAGCACACAGTGGTGCCAGTCAGAGACCTCCCACTGGAAGAGGTCGCTGTGCCAGTCACAGACTCGGAAGCAGCTTCTCTCCTTTGGAGGCCTGTGGTTCTCATCACAGCTAGATGGGTGACTTGTCCAACCTTCAAAGTGGAAGCACCACAGTGCACGAGTCTGGACTCCCCCAGGCCCACAGTCTCCTGTACACCTTCCCCAAGGGCCTACAGGCAGAAAAACAAAGTGTCAGTTATTCAAAGCTCCATGCCACCATCCATGCGAAAACAGGACAATCTACATATTTTTCGTACAGCTGATGTGAAATTACAAATTTTGGTGGACAATATAATTTAGTTGTTAAGAATGTGATTCTCCATCAGTTGGCTTTTATGTAATCCCCATTTATTTCCTCTCTTACTAGCAATATAAACTTGGACAAATTACTTCAGATTTCTAAACCTTGGCTGACTGGAGAGGCTCAGTTAGTTGAGTATCATCTAATGCACTGAAAGATTGCTGGTTCAATTCCTAGTCAGGGCCCATACCTGAGTTGCAGGCTTGATCACCAGTCCGGGCATCATGTACAGAAAGCAACTGAATATTTCTCTCTCACATTGATGTTTCTTTCTCTCTCTCATAATCTCTATCTATTTATCTATCTATCTCTCCTTTGCTATCTCTAAGCATGTCTTTGATTTAGAATTAAAAAAAAATTCTTATGGAAAACAGTATGGAGTTTCCTCAAAAAATTAAATATGAAACTGCCATTTGACCCAGCGATCCCACTGTAGAAATGTATCCTAAGAAAACTGAAGCACCAATGAAAAAGAATGTATTCACCCCTATGTTCATAGCAGCAAAATTTGCAATAGCTAAGATCTGGAGACATCCTAAGTGCCTATCAGAGATGAGTGGACAAAAAAGCTGTGGTACATTTTCACAATGGAATACTATGCAGCTGTAAAAAGAAATAAATCTTACCATTTGCAACAGCATGGAGGGACCTGGAGAATATTGTGCTAAACGAAATAAGCCACTCAGAGAAAGTCAAGTATCACATGATCTCACTTATATATGGAATATAATGAACAAAATAAGCTGATAAACAAATTAGATCCAGAGACAGAGAAACATAGAATAGATTGTCGAATCTCAGAGGGAAGGCAGGAAAGAGTGGGTAGGTAGGAAGAGATCATCCAAGAACTTGTATGAGTATATGCATAACACATGGACACAGACAAACGGGTGATGAAGGCCTGGGGCTGCGGGGGTGAGGGGTAGAAACAGGATAGAAGAGGTCACTGAGGAAAAAGGAGGACATATGTAATACTTTCAATAAATAAATAAATAAATAAATAAATGTCTAAGTCTTAGTTTCCTTAACTACTTAGAAAGAAGATAATTAAAAGCACTGACTTATAGAACTGTTCTGAAGATCAATGATATAATGTGGTGCCAAGTAGACAATACTTAAAAAAAGATTGTAATCACTGTAATTATTGTGTTCCAAAGTCTATAGATCTAATTCATTATTAATACTTTCCAGTTGGGCAGTGTTTCATCTAAAAGAAAAGCCCTAAATCCATGCTTTAATAAAGTAGGATTTATCATATTTTCAATCCTTTGGCTCATATCCTAAATAGCTCAAAAGAGAAATATGTTATTAAAATTAACCTGCCAAATTATCCTAAATATATTTTCATTTTCTAAATAGTTGTTCTCAATTGTGGTGTTAGCTTGCAGAATAAATTGCATAAAAAGGAAAAAAATATGACATAAGGGATAAAGGTAAGGTCATAAAGGAATAATTAGTGCTGATTTGCCTTGGGAAACTCTGCTCCTACAGTCCTTGAAATATATCCCTTTTGATTTCTTATAGGTATTGACTCCAGTAAAGCTTCGCACATTGCCTTACCATATGCAAAATCTTTAAATTAATGAATTAGTGTTTGTAGGAAAGAGTCCAAAAAATGAGCAGATGAAAAGCCTGCCAGTTTGATGTTTCTCACATTTTTTTTTTGATGACATACCAGCTGGCTTGTCCTAGAGGCCAATTATCTATCTTTACACAAGGACTCCAAGTGACCCCATTATGTATCAATAGAAAAAAATAAAAGATTTCTCCCTTTCACTTTACTTAAATATGTAATATAAACCTGGAAAAGGTTTTTCAGCTGAATCAGGTAACTTTTGCCCCCACACTAGGATTGTGATAATCATAAAAGCAATTTACACCCTGAAAAACATTTTAATTTATACAAGTGAGAGGAAGAAGGTATATTCCAAAATCGATTACAACATCCGAAATGTCACTTAATTACTTCGTGGAATATGTTTCATGCATATCTATAGCATGTCTAAGAATAGTACATGTATGCAGTCACATGCACTTAGCAGCCCCAGAGATGGGGTATTTGCAACTGGGGTCACATGTCACACGAGGACCTCTGTTTATTGGACAACAGTTTGGGTTCTAATACATACAGTATCCCTGTTCTTCCTCACAGCCTCACTCTGGGTATGTAAATCTGATGTTCTAGACAATATCCTGTGGAGCTAGAGTTCCAGTGATTTTTTACTTTGTGAGAGGGATTTTAAATAGAAAATACATCCTCTTCTTTTAGTACCTCCACACTAGAGTCTCTTGCAGAAATGGACAGAGGAGTTTACTAGAGTAAATCAGTTTCTACTCACCAAACACCCTGGTTTCCCACATGCTTCCCCAGGCCTAATGCCCAAGCCCTACTCATGGTCCGGGACAAGTGCATGGAAAGTGGTGCTCTCAGCACAAACTGATTTGCTCTCAAGTCTCCTGATTCCCTCCTTCCTAGATCTCTCACAGCTTTGTACTTTGTATATTGAGATAGCCATCATTACATAAAAGGTATTTCCAGGTTTAATATAGCCAGCTGTTCTGGAGTAGTTTCAATTTAGTATGCCATCCCCTGTCTATCATGTTAGATTAAACATGCAAATTTTTATTATTGCCAAGAAAAAAAATATTTCCATGGTTATTCAGTTAAGGAACATTTCAAAAAGATATATAATAACTTTTAAAATCCACAATCAGCCTTGAATGGTAGAAAAGTTATTTGGATAAATTTAAAAGAAACATTTTTGTACAGTACTGGGTTTTAAATAATGACTGCCAGGTTATTCCTATTTGCTTAAGTATCAAATGCACTTTTCCAGTTAGGATTTGTGTGTGTGTTTGTGTGTGTGTGTGTGTGTGTGTGTGTGCGCATGCACGTGCACTCCCACGCACATTTCTTAGTAGTAAAGATTGTTTTCTTACAAGTTTTCTGCCTACTTCTAAAATTCTGAAGGTAGCTTTTTTTGTTGTTGTTATTTGAAATCATTAACATTTAAACATTGTAAATTACTATTCTTTCCTTAGCTTTCAAATCCTCCATCTATACAGAATTTACCAAACAGAAATGTTTTTTCTAGATCAATGGAAGACAAAAGATATCTATCTTACATAATAAAGAGGTAATATGCAAATTGACCCTCACTCCATTGGCTGTCACAAGATGGCTGAGGCCACAAGAAGGCAAGGTTCCTTTAAGCAATCAACAGAGACCGGAGGCTGCATGGCACTGGGCCGGGGCAGGTAACCAGAGGCTGCGCCCCTGCCCAGTGGGACTTGATGGGGAACCTCAGGCCATGCCCCCAACCCCAGGCAGGGGGATCTAAGGCTGTGCCCTCCCCTCCTGGCAGGACATGATGGGGGCCCTCAGACTGTGCCCCCAGCCCTGGCCCAGTGGAGCTCGACTGGGGACCTCAGGCCATACCTCACTGCTTGGCAGGGCTTGATGGGAGACCTCAGGCTATGCCTTCCATCCTGGCATCATGCTGGGGGGACCTCAGGCTGGGCTGGGGGACCTGAGGGTGCATCAGGGGACTTGAGTCTGTGCCCCCCCCACACACACAGCAGGGTTAGATGGGGAACCTAAGGCTGCATTCCTCACTCAGCAGGGCTTGATGTGGGACCTGAGGCTGCATCCCCTGCCTGGTGCAGGGCCAGGGGAACTGAGTCTACACCCCCGACCTGGTGAGGCTTGACAGGTGTGGGAGCAGCTGGGTCTAGATCTTGCACAGTGGGGTTAGAGATGGCCAGATCTGGGTCTTATGCAACTTTGAGGTGCATGCGAGTGGGTGAGGACTTGACTCTGGGTCCCACGGTGTGCCCCAGACTTTGACAGGAGAAAGATTTTCATATTCATTTTACTAATTTTCTTTCATCTCTGACACTTCTATTATAGAGAAAGGGCAAATAGCAATATTAAAACATTTCCTCTAATTAATTTCCTTTTAATGTGCATGAATTTTGTGCCCTGAGCCATTAGTCCTATATAATAAAAGGGTAACATGCAAATTGACTAAATGGCAGAATGACCGGTTGCTATTTCACACACTGACCATCATAGGGCAGATGCTCAACACAGAAGCCGTCCCCCAATGGTCAGTGTTAAGAATGGCAGTGTTAAGAATGTCTGACTGCAGCCTTCAGTCAGACATCCCCCGAGGATTCCCAGACTGTGAAAAGGCACAGGGCACAGGCCAGGCTGAGGCAACCCCTTCCCCAGTACAAGAATGTTGTGTGCCAGGCCTCTAGTTAACAAATAATTACTGCCATTTATTGTAAGCTAGCAATGGTGGGCCATACTTGGCTGGTGCCAGGGGACTGTTAAATATTTAGGAATTTTACCAGGTGGCTATTAAATCATTCTTAATTGGAAATTGGCTGTGGCAGGAGGATTTATATCACACTACAAATCAAGGCAAATCAAGGCCTTGTGTGTTTTTTTTTTAAATAGCAGGTTTCATCGCACCATAGTGATTTGCCAAGTACCTGCCTATTCCTTAATTGATCCTATGAACTGGAGCACCTTTTATCCATTGATAAATTTACAAACATTAGAGAACCTACAAAGCATGTCCAAGAGTACACAGCCAGCATGTGGTTACCAGAATGGAACTCCAGGCCTATGAGATTCCTAGTTTGGGCTCTTGCTCTGCACTTGAAAGGAACCCTTTCTAGGTGTGCATTGGTATATGTGATCCTAAAATCACAAGGTAGATTTGTCTATAGGTTAGTTGTGATTTCTTCTACTGGTTAGTTAATATTCTTTTGAGTATGAGTAGAACAAATAATCAAAATGGTATGTGGGCAGGAGTTTCCAGCCCTAGCCCTGGGAAGTTAGGAGAGCAGCTCCTGCACAGTAAGATGCATGGGTGTTTACAAAACTAGTCAGGACATTAGGGAGTCATAGTTGAGAAAGAATAGTATCTTCTTATATTAAAACAACTAAAAACCAAGTAAATAATAAGCAAATGTAAAGTGAATTGTGTTTGCTTGGAATAAGTGAAAAGTAAGTTGCAAGCAAGACATATGCAATGGAGAGCAAGTCCTCTCAGCAATTGACCTATAACAATTTTCATTTTTTAGGCAAGGAGAGAAAATGTATTCTGTTATTTATTCAGTTATGTTTGACTATGAAGTTAAGTACACACAATAGTGAAAATCACACATCCCTGAGAAATTCTGCCATTTCAAAAACCATGCATGTTAAAGTGAAACATGACCTGCAGTTTGAGAAATCTTATGTCCCTTCTCCATGTTCAGAAATGAAAGAGCATATTTAAATTTTGAGCAATTGCATAAAAAAAATATCACCTTTAAATTTGTCATACATATAAAATATGATTATATTCAGAATATATATCTAAAGATAATCTAAAGAAAAATATAAGAAACCCCTGTTTTTAGACATTAATCATTTTATATTTCTTAACTGAGAATAGGTCTCAAGTATACAAATAAAACAAAATTTAGAACAATTAAAGTTTAAATCAAAAGTTTAACTACAGACATAATATGGCTCTAAATTAAAATGCACACTGTGTTATATTTGCAGAAAACATTTCAATGCTATAATGGGAATGGCGATTCTATACTTTTTTACCTGGACCAACGTTAAATAAAAACATCATTCACCTGCTTCTTACTACCCTTTCTGTGGAATAAACACAGTTACCCTAGAATAAATTGCTACGTATTTTAAGTCATGTCAGTTTCAATTAGCAGGTTAAAATTCTGGTATGAAAAATAAATTGTTTGGACTGAAAGGGTAGCATTAATGAATTCTCAGGTCACATTCACAATTAATACTGTTCTCTCTCTCTCTCTCTCTCTCTCTCTCTCTCTCTCTCTCTTTCTCTCTCTCTCTCTCTCTCTCCTGCCTGTGTTTTTGTAGAAAGTGCAAATATTTGATTAGTCTAGTGTAATATTCCTCCAAAAGTAGAAAAGTGGTGGCAACTTTCTTCTCTTGATTAAGTTATCCTAACTAAATTAGTTTAGATGAATGTATCACCCAATCGAAATCATCACATTTAAGACCACCTGCTGGTTGTCTGAATTTTAGGTTTGATATTCACTATGATGCCAGAATTAGAAGAAGAAGGAGGAGGAGGAGGAGGAGGGCGAGGAGGAGGAGGGTGAGGAGAAGGAGAAGAATCCTAAAGGGTAGAGAAAATAAGCACATTCCCCATAATTTTGACATAGTTCTTTTTAAAAAAATATATTTTATTGATTTTTTACAGAGAGGAAGGGAGAGGGAGAGAGAGGGAGAAACATGGATGAGAGAGGAACGTGGATCAGCTGCCTCCTGCACACCCCCTGCTGGGTGTTTTTGTAAAAAGTGTAAATATGTACCCGCAACCAAGGTACATGCCCTTGACCAGAATCAAACCTGGGACCCTTCATGTTAAAATGAAAGGTTACCTGCAGTTTGAGAAATCTTATGTCCCTTCTCCATGTTCAGAAATGAAAGAGCTGACACTCTATCCACTAAGCCAAACCAGTTAGGGCAGTTTTTGCACAGTTCTTGCCACTGTTTGAGGCAGCAAACCTAATTTCATATCATTCATTCAATAGAAAATTATTTTTTTTATTATTCATTTTTTAACCACAGCTTTTATTATTCTGAAATCGCTTTAACTGGAGCAAAAGGGGGTGAGGAATGATAAAAATGCCAATGCAGAGCTTTAGTGTCTTAAACCAATTGTTTGCAGATCATTGCTACATCAAAGCTTTCATAAATCTCAGAATTACAAAAGGCAAGATCAAACAACACTGGCTTACCTGTAAGATGCCTCACCTCCAAGAAAAGCTTGAAAGTTATATAGTAACTTTTCAAAAAGCTTTCATATCAAGCATGATATAATTAATGTAATATCTTTCTTTACATAGTGGACAATTATCTAAGAAATGGCATTATCTAAGAAATTATATTTCTAAAATGCATCAAAGAACTCAAAGGAATAAAAAAAATATGTCATTTAAGTATTCATTTGTTAAAATAACCACTATTTGAAAGGTAGTATATTATACTCTGGGGATATAAAAATGAATGAGGCAATAAATATCTCTCAAAACCTGTACATTGAGGAGGAGCCAAGATGGCGGCATAGGTAAACACCTACACTGCTGCCTCGCACAACAATTTCAAAACTACAACTAAAAGACAGAACAGACATCATCCAGAACCACAGGAAAGCTGGCTGAGTGGAAGTTCTACAGCTAGAAGGAAAGAGAGGGGCTCACAGAAGCCCAGAGGAACTGCAAAAAGCTGAGGTACGGAGACACGCGCGCTGAGAGAGCAGGTGCCCGAGTACCTGGCTGGCTTTCTCTGACGGGAGGGAAACGGAGACTCCCAATGGCATTGAACCCCTTATCCTACGACATTAAATCCCAGATCCAGCTGAAACTCATACGGGGGGAGTTTGGACTGTGAAAAGGGAGAAGTGCACAGAAATTTAAGGAAGTCGCAAAAGATAGGAGGGCGTGCACGCGCACACACAGGGCGCCGGCGCCACACTGAGGACAGATTGCTGATTCTGCCTCTGGCTTTTGCTACTGGGCGGGAGACAGACCCTCCCAACTGCGCCACTTCTGAGTCCACTGGGCCCCTGTTTGGGGCGAAACCCTGGAGACCTAGACTCCTGTGGTCCTGGTGCGCAGGGGAGCAGGGGAGCTGGAAAGGCAGCGGTCTGGAGGAACTGTGGGCATGCGCACAAGAACCGCTCCAGCGATTCCCAGTCACGTGAGACTCAGGGGCCGTGGAGGGCGGGGCTGACTAGAAGGCAAGGCGGTCCCTTAAGGCCTGAGACTCCACCCATCCCAAGCTCAACAGAGGCTTCTGTGGTCTTGCAAATAAAAAAGTTTCCCCGACATAGTGAAAATGCCAAAACAAGGGAAGGGATCAAAAACAAAAGAAATGGAGGAAAAAAAACGACTGGATATAGAGTTCACAACCATGCTTATAAGGTCTCTCAAGAATATGGTAGAAAAGGTGGATAAATGTAGCGAAAGCCTACTAGAGATACAAAAGAGCCGACTAGAGATGCTAGAGATAATGCATAAAATTAGCAAGCCCCAAGAGGAGATGAAAAAGGACAAACTAGAGACACTAACTGAAATAAAAAATATACAGAATCCTAACAGCAGACTAGAGAAAGGCAAGAATCAAGTCAAAAATTTGAAATATAAAGAAACAGAAAACACTCAACTGGAAAAGCAAAAAGAGAAAAGAATCCAAAAATGTGAATATAATGTAAGGAGACTCTGGGACAGCTTCAAGCGTACCAACATCAGAAT
>PVJN01062561.1:0-10990 GCA_004026805.1 Lasiurus borealis | reverse complement strand
TAGGAACATTGATGAGAGAGAAACATCGATCAGCTGCCTCCTGCACGCCCCCTACTGGGGATGTGCCCACAACCAAGGTACATGCCCTTGACCGGAATCGAACCTGGGACCTTTCAGTCTGAAGGCTCTATCCACTGAGCCACACCGGTCTTGGCTGAAGGAGTATTTTGATGGCAAGTGCAGAGTGACTCTTGTGTCCAACCCACAGCGAGGCACAGAGCAGATGTTTAATAAGAAGAAGGGATGGGTGACAGTGAGTGCACGGTACACCTCTGCTTCAGGGCATAGAGAGGAGTGAGGGTGCTGTGCAGAGAGAGGGGCGCTGGCTGGGCATCACAAGACCCACTTGTTTGTGTGTGTGTGTGTGTGTGTGTGTGTGTGTGTGTGTTGTGGGAGCCAGTTCCCCTCTCTGGGCCTCAGTCCTCAATCTCCTTGTCTCTCACTGGGGTGATGAAAGGACTGAATTAGCATGACCGTGTGTGGCTTCTGGCCTTGGAGGCTGTGGGGGCCTGGGCACCCCTAGCCACAGCTCCAATCCCCCTGCCCTGTCCTTAGGACAGCCCGCGCCTCCGCTGGCCCCGTGTTCAAGGGCGTCTGCAAGCAGTTCTCCCGCTCACAAGGCCACGGCTTCATCACCCCTGAGAACGGGTCCGAGGACATCTTTGTGCACGTGTCTGAGTGAGTCCCTCCCCCACGCCCCCCCAACCCCAACCTCAGTGCATCCCTCCCGTCACCCTGTTCTTGGCTGCAGTGTCCCAGCAGGGCCTCCAGAAATGTCTCCCCACACACTCTCCTCCCTGGCTGAGGCCTGCTCCTGGCATCCTCCCCGCTACACCCATGGGGCGGGGATGGGTGGGAGGAGGAGGGCTGGGCCAGGTGGGGAGGGCGGGAAGTGGGAAGTGGGGCTAGGCCTGTGTCCCCGCCCTAATGCCAGGCATGACCCGGGGAGGTCACAGACCCTCTAAAGCAGCGTTTCTCAACCTGTGGGTCGTGACCCTTTTGGGGGTCGAATGACCCTTTCACAGGGGTCGCCTAACACTATTGGAAAACACCTATTTCCCATGGTCTTAGGAACCAACACACCGCTCCTCGGTGTAGCAAAGTGTAGCCATGTAGTTCACTGTTGTCCTATGAAGATTGTTACCCATGCTACACCACGATTCAAGACAACATTTCATTTATTTGTCATTAGAAAGAAATATTTCACAATATACAATTGCATATTGTTTTTGTGATTAATCCCTATGCTTTAATGATGTTCAGTTTGTAACAATGAGAATACATCCTGCCTATCAGATATTTACATTACAGTTCATAACAGTAGCAAGATTACAGTGATGAAGTAGCGACGGAAATAATTGTATGGTTGGGGGTCACCACCACATGAGGAGCTGTCTTAAAGGATCGCGGCATTAGGAAGGTTGAGAACCGCTGCTCTGAAGCCTCACACCTCACTTAATCCCCCCCCAACACAGAGGAGGGGACGCTGATGTTCCCCGTTCGCAGAGCGGAGGGCTGAGATGCTGAGGGAGGCCGCAGGGCGTGTCCGGGGGGTGGGGACCGCCATTGGGCTGACGCCCCTTTTCTGCCTCCAGCATCGAGGGGGACTACGTCCCCGTGGAGGGCGACGAGGTGACCTACAAGATGTGCCCCATCCCGCCCAAGAACCAGAAGTTCCAGGCCGTGGAGGTGGTGCTCACCCAGCTGGCCCCGCACACGCCCCACGAGACGTGGTCCGGGCAGGTCGTGGGCTCCTAGGCGGGCGGGGCGCCCCGGGGTGACAGGTGGGCAGGCTCCGGGCCCCACCGCACTGGCGGGCTCGGTCCCCCAGGCGGCCTCAGTGCGCACGTCCGTCTGTCTGTCTGTCTTGCACGTGTGCTTCCATCCAGCCCCGTGACCTGTGACTGTTGTGTGAGCGGGACCTGAGGGAGGCCGCCGACCTGCCCTCTCTGCTCGTCCACTCTGTCCTCCCCCCCTGCCACACTGGCACAGGCCCTCCCGCCTCTGCCCATGTCCTGTGCCCACTGAGCCCCGGAGCCTGCATCAGGCCTGGGGCTGGGCGTCAGGGCATCCGGGCTCTGCAGGGAACGAGCTTCTCCGCAGCCTGGGCCTCTGGCCCTGGTCCAGCCGGACTCTGCTTGTTACTCACCCCACACCCAGGCCTGGGGCTCCAGTGATGGTGGGACCCGCCCTCGGAAGCCAGGCCCTGAGCACTTTGGGGGCCTCCAGCCTCCAGCAAGGAAAGGGGGTGAAGGTGGAGGCCAGAGGCCCTCCTCGGGCCAGCCTGCCCTCTCCCGCTCTCAGCACACTGGAGGCAGGACAGGGCTTGAGGGCCGACGGCAGTTTGGGGCTCCTTTAACTGGCCCGTCCCTCCTCCTCCGCCTGGCAGAGGCTCTGTGAACCCCAACCTGAGGCCCCATCTTCCCCCCTGGCCACGCGGAGTCTTGCTGCCTCCATTTCCCCAGGAGGTGCGGGTCTGCGGAGGGAGGGACACCCCCCCACCAGCCTGGATCTAGGCCTCCCCTTTCCCTGACTCATGAGCCCCCAATGCTCTGCCCGTGCTCAGCACCGTGGCTGCTGAGGACCCAGCAATTGATGGGGACCACCAGCCCCGCACCCCCTGCTGGACCTTCTTCCCAAAGCCGAGACGTGGCTCCCACCGGCTGCCCCGCCAGTGGCCGAGTCGTGTGTTCCCCTTGTCCCTTAAGGTGTTGCGTGTGTGTGTTGTGTACATGTGTGTTGTATGCATTCACTCTTGGGTGGAGGGTTGGCCTGGCCAGGAAGGGGGGGTTTCCCTCCTCCCGTGTCCCCCCTCCCTGCCACACTGGCACAGGCCCTCCCGCCCCTGCCCATGTCCTGGGTCCACTGAGCCCCTGGAGCCTGCATCAGGCCTGGGGCTGGGCCCGGCTGGGATGAGCTACCGGGAGGGCTGCCCAGACAGGCGGAGAGCCGGTCAGTGTGTAAACCTCAGATGCCCAGGTGAGGGGTCAGTGACCGCCTGGGACCCCCAGCCCTAAAGATGCTCTGAGGCTCCAAGGTGGAGCCCAGTTGGGGTGTCCCCTCCCTGCCCCCCAGTCCTTAGAGGCCGGAAGCCGTGCTGGCGGCCTCCCAGCTGAGAACAGCCAGCCCCACCCCCATTCCGAGTCGGGGCTGCTCTGGCAAAGCCCCCGGCTGTTCTTTGGGGAACACGGACTCCCTGGCCTCCTGGGCAGTTTATTGATGCAGGTTCACCCCTAGGAGCCCCCACAAGGCCCCCCATCCTGTGAGGAGACCCCCCCTTTTCAGGCACTGGCAAGGGGGATGTGGGTCACCAGCCCTGGGGCCACCTGGGGTGGCGGAGGTCGGGGCACTCTGCCACTCACTGTCCGGTCACAAACCCCCCGAGGCCCCACCTCGGGCCCCCTCCTTCCTAAAACACTGGCAATAAACCCTCGACTGTGACTCAGCCTGGCCCAGGGCTCCTGTCTGTGCGGGTCCCGGGGGCAGGGGCTGGGGAAGGAGACCCCAAACCACCCTCCCTTTCTCCTGAGTGACCAGTCCCTGCCACCTGTGCAAAGAGGTGGCTGTCACAGCCCGCCTGGCGCCCATACCCACTCTGACAGAAGTGATGCCACGTCTTATTGGGAACTTTAATGTTTATGATCGAGTTTTCCCAAGTACACACCCGCCCTCGGCTCTGCACCCGGCTGGGACCGGCAGGCGGGAGGCTGTCCCGCAGAGAGACACACACACACACACGCACGCACACGCACACGCACACGCACACACCTTCTCCAGTGCAGACAAAACCCGTCTGTTCAGAAGCACAAGCAGCAGCTGAGCCGGGCCCCGGGGTGCAGGGCGGAGCCAGCCACCAGGAGCCAGCTGTGGGGGGGCAGTCACCCCCAGACCCTGGCACTGCAGCCCGGGAGGCGAGGCAGGGGTCCGGGCCAGAGGAGGGCCGGCACCATTGGCCCCGGGTGCCCGTTAGGCCGGGGAGGTCTCTGGAAGCGGCGGTCACGCCTCGTGGGCCGTCTCTGGGAAAAAGATCTCGCGACACCGTTGCACCGTGTCCTGAGGGGAGACCACGCTGTGGCCCACCGTCCGGGGGTCAGCGTAGATCTCGAAGTCGTTGCCTCCCTGCACACAGAGGCGGACAGGTGGTGCCCGGCCACGGAGCCCAGGGTCGGGGGCCTGCACCCACCCTGGCCTGGGGTCCCCTCCCCATACTGGCTCCCCCACAGAACCCCCAGAAAGCGGCCTCCTGGGCCTTCCCCAGATCTGCCCTGACCGCGGTGTGACAGGGCAAGTGTCCAGCCAGCTCTGGCCCAGCCCTGCCATCTGTGCCATGGGCTGGTCCGCTCTGGCTGTTCTCCGGGAGTCTCTCTCCCCGTGTCCTGGCCGGACGGGAGGGGCAGGGCGGGGCGGGGCACTCACTGGGCTGGTCTCGTTCCCAAAGAAGTGGATGGTGTCGAAGCCGTCCGGGTCCAGGCTGTCCAGGCAGTAGCGCTTGTCCCAGCCCTCGGGGAACACGTCGAAGCTGATCATGCCTCCTGCGGGGTTTGGGGGACAAAGCCAGCGGCGTGGGGCTCACGGGTGGGCGTGAGCAAGGCCCTCCGTCCATCCATCATCTCACTCCACAGCCCGGAGTGGCTGCTGAGGCCCAGGCTCAGGCCCAGGCCGGGGACCGACGGGTCCTCAGCGGGGAGGACAGCAGGAACAGATGCTCCTCCGAGCACGAGTACAGAGGGTGGGGGAGACCTCTCTGTGGAGGTGACAGGGCTGAGCTGGAAGCCAGTGGTGACGGCTGGGGACAAGCACAGGCCCAAGGCAGGCAAAAGCGTGCGGTGTCCCGGCGACAGAGAGGGCCAGAGAGGCAGGGGTGAGGCACGCAGGTCCTGGGGTTTCATCAGGAGTGAGGAGCCCCTGGAGGGCGTGGAAGGGAGGAGTTAGCGGGGAGTCTGGGACAAGGCTGGGGAAGTGGAGGGTGAGCAGTGACAGATCCCAGAAGCGTTCCGGCCTGGGCGTGGGACTGGCCAGCAGACGCCAGGGGAAGGGGTGAGGGTGGGGAGGTGGGAGGGACTCGAGGGAGACGCTTCAGCTTTTGGCCTGAGCAGCTGGGTGGGGTGGGGTGATGCCTAGGTTCCGGTGGGGAGACTGGGGGGCCATGGCGCAGAGCCCTGCCTGCTTGGGCTCAGCCTGCCCGCTCAGCCCCGAGGGCGGGAGGGGGCGCGGACCTACCTCGGGAGAACCTCAGGCCTTTGCCAGCAAACTCCGTCTTCAGCGCCTCCACGAACTTCTCCCTGATCTTCTCCTTCTGCGGGAGGCGGAAGCAGAGCGGGCTCAGAGGGGCTGCCCACCAGGCTGGCTGGGCACACTTCCGCGAACTCACTGAGCTTCCGCTGGGCACCGAGGCCCACTGACCGGTGGGAGGGGAGGCTCAGAGCGGAGCTGCGCCTGTTCACGCCACCAGCCTCGGGGCAGAGCCGGGGCCGGAGGGTCTGTGACTGAGCCCAGTGCCAGCTCCTGGCCGTGGGAGGTGGCGGGGTACGCTGAAGGGCAGCTTAACCCAGCACACGGGGCGCAGACACCGGCCAGGAGCCTGGCATAGCCAGAAGACCGGTGCATAGGGGCAGGGGCGCTCACAGGAGGCCGGGCACAACCACCTCCTGCGTGCGGCGGGCAAAGCGCCAGTCAAAGCTTAGCAGGAGCCGCACACCGAAGGCGAGGGGGCCTTGGTCTGTTCCCAGCACCGAGAGAAGGCGGAGGAGATGGGCCCAGGCAGGGCAGCACCCCCACCCCCACCCCCCAGTGCTCAGGAGGAGGCTGGGACATCACCCAGCTGGCAAGGGGGCCGTGGGAGGCTGCGAGCAGAGCAGACAGGGAGGACACAGTGCTGTGCCAGGCTCAGTGGCTCTGCTGGAGAACAGGCCGTTTGGTGGCGCAGGAGAGACACAGGTGAGCAGAGCCGAGACCAACGTGGAGGAATGGTTGCTGGGCCCCAGGTGGGGGGAAGGTGCCTGAGGTGTGAGCTGAGGAAATAGGTGCTGGCGGGGTGGGTCCCAGGGATGGTGGGGGGCGGGAAACCGGCCATGCTGGGAAGATGCCCACACGGGTGGTGCCTAAAGGGACCGGTTCTATCAGAACCCTCCCTCCCAACCCATGGCGCTGTGTCCTGGGGAGAGCACGCTGGTCTCAGAGAGGCTGGGGACGGAGGCCCCACGGCCCAAGGGGGCACCTTGTCCAGTTCCGAGAACTCGATCCGCTCCTCCAGGGTGCAGCTCCGGCCGATGGGCGAGATGTTCAGCATGCCGTTCCGGAACTCGATGAAGGTCCCACTGGGAGATGGGGGGGAGGGAGGGCGGGGCTCAGAGAGGAGGAGAGGACGGCCCCGAATTCAGTCCAGCTCCCCTGGGACATGCAGGGGACGAGAACCCACCCACCCAAAGGTCAGGGCCGGAGCGTCTCCAGGTCTATCAGAGACCTACCCTTTTCTCGTCAGGCCCAGGACTGAGAGGAGGGGGACTGGGCAAGGTGGAGGTGTCTCACCGCTTCTTGGGCAGTTTCAGCAGCGCCATGTAGCGGAGGCAGAAGTTGATCAGGTCCTGCAGCAGCTCCTCCCCGAGGTGGTTCTGGATGGTCTGGGCGAGGGACACAGGGCGGAGTGTGGGCTGGTGCCGCTCCACCACCCGGGACCGTCCCTCTGGGGGGAAGTATCCTAGGGGTGGGGGTGGGGTGGGGCACTGACCTGCTTGGAGAGCAGCCGTCCATGCTTATATTGCACTGTCCCGTTCTCAGCAAACACGTAATCAAACTTCTCAATGACTTGGGGACAGGGGGAGGCCGGGGGAGAAAGAGGAGCGTGAGACCAGGTACCCAGAGCCCAGGAGAGAGAAAGCTCACACTTCTTGGCATTGGAGGACCTTTTGTTCCATCTGGAACCTGCCTTTCTACACTTTGTGCAGCTTTGGGTTTTTTTCCCAAAGACGCCAACAAGCCAGTGGCCTCTCTAGGCTTTGCTCATGCAGGTCCTTCTGCCTGGGATGCCCTCCCCCCTACCCCCTCTACTCCTCCAAGACCCGCTCCCTCCTCTGGTCGCCTCCAGGACTGCCCAGCAGAGGGCGGCATTTCCCGCTTGCTGCTCCCAGTCCCTCAGCACAGGGGCTTGGGTTGTTTTAGAGCTTCCATGGCTGTGGTCAGGCTGGTTGCCTGAGCGTTTCCAGCTCTGGCTGCCCCGAGGAATGATGAGTCGGCAGGAGTGGGAGGCACAGGGAACACAGCCGGAGGCTGTCGCTCGTCCAGGTGGGAGGAGGTCACCTGGACAAGGGTGGGGTGGTCCAGATGGAGACTGGACACAGGGAGATATCACTGGACTGGCTGATGGAATGAACCAGTGCGTGGGGGGAAGGGAAGTTTCCGGTCTGAGGAGCTGGAACAGCTGCCTGAGCTAAGATCAGGAACTCAGCCGAAACCGGTATGGCTCAGTGGATAGAGTGTCGGTCTGCGGACTGAAGGGTCCCAGGTTTGATTCCGGTCAAGGGCATGTACCTTGGTTGCGGGCACATCCCCAGTGGGGGGCGTGCAGGAGGCAGCTGATCGATGTCTCTCTCTCATCGATGTTTCTAGCTCTCTATCATTCTCCCTTCCTCTCTGTAAAAAAATCAGTAAAATGTATTTAAAAAAAAATAAGATCAGGAACTCAGCTGAGAACCGGGATTCTGAGTCCAAAAACTTCCCGAGAGACATCAGAACTGAATTCTGTAAAATGGGATAATCATGTCCACCCTGAGGCAGAGTTGTGAGGACTCAATGAAAGGAAGTTAAATGGTCATTTTCTTTCTTTTTTTCTTTTTTTAAACATTTTATTGATTTTTTACAGAGAGGAAGGGAGAGAGATAGAAAGTCAGAAACATCGATGAGAGAGAGACATCAATCAGCCGCCTCCTGCACGCCCCACAGTGGAGAAGTGCCTGCAAGCAAGGTACATGCCCCCAACCAGAATCGAACCTGGGACCTTTCAGTCCACAAGCTGACGCTCTATCCAATGAGCCAAACCGGTCTCGGCTAAATGGTCATTTTCAATAAATGGTAGCCATCACTGATTATGCCCATTTTAAAGATGAGGAAACCGAGACGCGGCAGGAAGAACTGAGAGTATAACCCACACAAGGACAGGATTCTGCCTGCTTCATTCCCCACTGTTTCTCCAAACAACAGTGCCAGGCCCAGGGGCGGTGCTCACCACGCGGTGGCTGAAACAGCGAGGGAAGCCTCTGCCTGTTCCCTCTACTTCTTTGCAGAAACCGGATGGGGTCTCTGATCTCCCAAACTCCCGCACCCACACCGGCCCTGCGCTGATGGGGCTCTGGAGCTGGTTCTGGCCTGCTCGTCCTACCTTCATCCCCCTCGCCCAGCTGCTCGGCAATCTTGGAGTAGTCCGAGCCGCCCACCACGCCGATCTGCACCCTCGTGCGAAGCTTCTGCAGGAAGGCAGCCACCTCGGGGTCGATTTTCTGCAGGAGGGCGGGGAGCACAAGATTCCGGCCGTCAGCGTGTCTGGGGCTCCCACTCAGCCTCCACTCAGGGCTCAGAATCCGGGGGAGCCCCATGTTCCACCTGGATCTGAGGCAGTTCAAGGTTTAGAACGCAGACCTTAAAGCAACCACGTGCATTTGGGTTCAAACTCTAGCTCAAGTCCCTCCACAGCAAAAGGACCTTTAAGCCAACGGCTCTGCCTTTCTTTGCCCATCTAGAAAATGGGGATCACGGCAGCAACACCTGGGGGGGCCAAGCAATTAACTAGCCACCGATTAAGTGGAAAGATTAGCCATCAAAGGAATGTAAACCGATAAGTGATAATCCATATTTTCAAACAGCCAGATGTTCAAAGCTGATAATATCGAGAGTGGATGGTGATACAGCGGAGGCAGACACTCTCGGACGCTGAGTGAAAATTGGTACAGCCATTTTGGAGGGTAATATAGCAAGATCTATTAAAACCTAAAATGCATGGGTCCCATACCCAAATTTCCACTTTTCTTTCCCACGTGAATCTGGAGGCCCACTGGTTTATAACAATGGCAAACTACAAGCAACATACATGCTCCTCAAACAGAGAACGGCACACGCCTGTTCTGAAATATCCTGCGGTGACACAGAATAAGGCAGACCTGGACTTCCTACATGGAAGTCCCAAGACATGCTTGTTGTCAAAAGCAGGCTGCAAGCCTTGCCTATGGGTTGGCTGGAGCATCGTCCTGGTACACCGCGGTTGCTGGTTGGCTGCCCAGTCAGGGCACGTATGAGAACCAATCCATGAATGCAGAAATAAGTGGACCAACCAATCAAGGTCTTTCTCCTTCTCCTACTTCCTTTCTCTAAGGGCAACGTTTAAAAAACCAAGCCTCAAGAAGGCACACACCTTATGATGGATGATGCTATGTTTTAAAAGCCTCATAAAACAATGTACTATATACTATTCCCTCTGGATAAACAGATCCCGATAAAGATCTGGAGGAAGAAACCACACAATGGGCAACCAGGTCACTCTGGGGAGAGGGGACTTCAGCCTTCTCTGTGGTGGTCATTCTCTGCAAGAGAATGCACTTAGGCATCCTTGCATCACGAAGAATTAACTTTTAAAAAGCACCAAGGACAGGGTCTGACAGTGACATGGGTGGACAGCGCGAACACACTGTTCTCGCATAGGCTGTTGGCTCAGAGAGCTAAGAGTAAGAGGAAAGGGTGGGGGCTGTCCCACCCTCCCTCCACAATCCTTCCTCCCAGCCCCGAGCACCGCCGGAGGGCAGGGAGGGCAGGGAGGCCAGATTCCGGCCTGTGCCCCCAGGGCCCAAGCCAAGGAGAGAACTGGAGGCTGCAGGACCCAAAAGGGGAAGGAAGCTGAGACCTGTGTTCCCATCAGCCTCTGCCCTGTAACCCCGCCCCCTGGCTCCCCCGCTCCAGAACCCTTAGTTAGTGGGTCCCGGAGGCTCATCCTGCGTGAAATGCAAAGGGATAACAACTGGGTGTGGAGCAGAGGTTGGAGAATAAACATGGTCAGACGCCTTTAAGAGAACTGCACTGCGCCCCCACCTTCCCAGCGCCACAAAACCCCCCAATGTGACCACGCTGGGCCTGGGAACTCTCCCCTCCAGGTGGGCAGATCCATACTCAGGGGAAAGTATGGTAAGCCTCCTCCTCCCCACCGCTGGGTGGGCTGGAAAGTGGCTGGAGAACCTAGACCCAGGCCCGGGCCTGCAAAGGTAGGGTGGGGAGGCTCCGAACCCCCTTGGCACCCACGAGATGGCGACTCTGCCGCTTGGGTGCGCTCCAAGCCCCATCGGAAACCCTGGGTGCAGACGCGCTGACGGCTACCCGTGCGCCCCGAGGGGCTGAAATGGGGAGAGCGCGGCTGGGGAGACGGGGGCGTCCGAGAACCAAGCGGAGGGGGGAGGGAGGGGAGCTAGGTCCCTGCTGGCAGCCTCCTCCCTCCAGGATCGACCCAGCAGCTCAGAGGATCGCGGGCAGAAGGTGGGCGCGGGCGCTCGGGGGTTGTGACAGGAGGAGCCGAGTGCCCATCACTCCCATCCGGGCGGTCGCCGCGAGTCAGGGGCCGGGGAACCTCCGCATCGCGCACTCGGTCTCTGCAAGAGGTCGGGGTCACGCCGCCGCAGGCCCCACCTTCGGCCTCCGGGTGTCCGCGGGTGACATTCCCGACCGCAGCTTCCGAACGTCGGGCCCCTTACCTGGCGAGCGGGCGTGAGGGTCCCGTCCACGTCAAACAGGCAGAGGACGCGCTCCCTCCTGCGGGCGCCCTCGGCGGGCACAGCCATGGCTGCAGCTCGGCGCGCCCGGCGCTCTCCCGGGATGTGGCCGCCCGCACGGTCTCTACAAGGGGCTCTTAGGTAGGGCGGGGCTTGGGAGGGGCAGGCGTGGGCGTGGCCAACAGGGGCGTGGTTTACGAGGGACAGAACCAATGGAGGGCGGGGACTGGGCGGGGCGAACGCTGGGG
>PVJN01062560.1:0-10990 GCA_004026805.1 Lasiurus borealis | reverse complement strand
TATTTTTCTCATGTAATGTGTGCCAGTGGAAAGCTTTTCTAAGAGACAAACTAATTATTTAGTCAATTTTACTTTGCAGTTTGACTTGTGCTCCTGGGAAAATGCTTTTCTTAGGATTTGAGAAATGATCTTTCTTAAAAGGCTGCAGGGGAATTTAAATTGTAAAGACTCTTGGGAAATACAGGCCTATACTGATCATGAACTCTTTAAAGTATTGCAGAACAGACTGGCAGAGAGACTCAGATGCAAAATTACTACCTGGTCATTAACACTTCAGGTTTGAGTTGATTACATTTTAGTATAAGGTGGTAAGCCCCAGTTTATACTGTGAATGCAGGTGTCTTAGTTATTGCTCTAAGAAAACAATTCTCTCTTTGCAGGTATTAATAAGTAAACATGATGACAATATGTTAAGTAGTTGAGTAATGAATAGTAAATTTAATAGCCGATCCCTAATGTAACCTCAGTATTTAAACTTGTGAGTTAAACAATATTTCCGTTTCTAATCAAGAACACTGTTACTAGCATTTTCAAAATAAGTGAAACTTACAACTCCAGAGCAGTGGTTTTTTTTGGTTATGTATACTCACTATTCAATTATGTGGCCCCTGGATGATTTTAAATTAAGCATTTGGATGTTACTGATTGGTAAAAATAAGCCAATATATTTTGAACTGTGTTTCTGTAATGTTGCTTTTAAAAGCATTGGCCATTTGAACAAAAGAATAATAGCAAAATATTAAAGGAAATTTTGTCATAAATAATACTGCAACATGTAATAACGGACAAATTATTGTAGTACCCAGGAATTTGAAATTTTGTGTCATAAACACTTTGTGTCATAAATAATACTGCAACATGTAATAACGGACAAATTATTGCAGTACCTAGGAATTTGAAATTCATTTGCTAGTGTTATAATATCCATCAAAATGTTTCCTGGGGAATTTAGTAGTCTAAAAAATTTCATTTTTAAAAGATTTAGTAAGTACATAAAAGAGCTAATGGGCATTGCTGGGCCTTTATCCCCACCTCCCATCCCTACCCCATGAAACCTCCCCTCCATGGTAATACCCATTTTGAAGTGTGCAGTTTTAATAATTTTTAAGCTGAAATTAGCAGACCATATAAAAGAGACTAGCATCCCTGATCGCACCAAAAACTGTCTCATGTACTAAAGAGACAGAGACTGTTCTCTCCTGGATTGTCTAACATTTGTGAAGTGATAGGAAATATAAGTGACTTTATTATTAGACAATACATTAGCAAATTATGTATGTTTCTCCTAGGAGATGGCCACTTTCCTTTTGTGTCTGACACTGACTTTCATTACAAGCTCTAGAAATCTTCTGTATCATTTGGAATTCTGTAGATTGGAAGATCAAGGACTGTCTTCCACTGACTCAGCTTGTACCTGGTGGTTGCTGTGGGTACAAGAATATGCTGATGAGTCAGTCATAATTTCTGACCTTTCGGAGTTTATAATATATTTTGAATCAATGGCTTAGTAAGTGCATTATCTCTTTAATAACAGCGTTGTAAATAACAAGTGCTTTTAGGCCAGCCTACTGACTGAGTTGAAGGCATCAATTTACTGAATCCCTGAGCTCTGGGTCAGGATTTAAGGGTTGGTCGGCCCCTCCAGTGGTATCAGGCAGTGTTCCCCCTGCATCAGTGAAGGCTGAGAGGCCGGAAGTCAGAGAGGCCTTGACCTTTGGTGGTGGTTGGTTTGTCGAGATGTCACTGCCAGACGAGTGTTGCTTGACCTTCAGTAGTGTTGGTGATGGCCTCGTGGCAGGATACTCAGGAAGTAGCAGTTCTTGGTGTTTAGATTAACTGTAGGTCAGGCCTTGGAGTCCAAAGTTGCCTTAATCTATGTGTAAACATATTTTTGTGTAAAAGCAAACATTTATTAAGCACGTGCCATGTGTAGAGTACCAGAGTGTTTTCAATGGTTGTTTACCAAACTCACAGTATAAACTACATTGCAATGAGATGTAGTCATATTTTAAAAATAGCGTGTAAGTGAGTGCATGAAATCTGTCGTAGTTTTATGTTGGGTTTACTCTATGTCCAAATTCCTTTCAGGGTATTCTGATACAGTTTGCTTCTCTATTATTTTTATTGTCTTTCTTTATGTCTTGTTATTCTGAACACTAAGATCATTACATTTATAACTATAGTTATTGCTTTATTTTATTATTTTAACCAGTACACCTATTTTAAACCAATAAGTGATAGGAGAAGACTAACTTTGCTAGTGTATGTTAGCTTTCTGTATGTTGAAGGTTCTGTCTGCTTTACATAGTCATTCTTCCAGTGAAAAAGACAGAACACACCAGTATGTAAACAAGTGAAGCAAGAACTTGTTTGTTCATAGGCCTAGTCTGTTTATAGTTATTTATTGAGTACCTGTTACACCACGACTGTGTTACGCAGCTGGGATAGAATCAGAGAATAAGATATTATTGGCTCCCAAGGCAGTTTTAGATCAGCAAACCTGGAACATAGTAGGTGCAAAAAACGCACATGGTTTTAGTTGTTGAAACTTAAGCATTTGAAAGTTAGTACATTTATGACTTACAAATTTACCTTTCACTGCATCATTAAGGCAAAAGCACTTTATCCAGAAAATAAAGACTTTTACATGATTTGATTTTCTCTGTGCATTTGGGATAATAGTGTACTGATACATTTCTGTTCTCATTTAACAATTATTTATATTCTGCCTTGTTCCTAAACATATTAAGGCACTTTACAAAAATGTGTAAATATGGCAAGATAAAATAAACAATGAATGGAGCCAGGAGTGAGGTTAGGACACGTATCAGACATACTGTGAAGTCCTAGTTTCTTACATCATATGGGACTGTATCCTCCCACCACATAATCTGTGATCCTGCCTGTATGTACCTGTGGATTCCTTCCTCTTTAAAACGCAGACCCTTCCTTCTGTGAAATATCAACCCACCACACACGCTCCCATTTCACTTTGTCCGGGACTTGGGTCTGCCCTCTCTTCTTGTCTCCCTTGCATTCTAGGATCAAGGCCATGGTCCTGCAAACATGTTAGACTCTCTCCCCCAACACACAGAAACACACCCTTGCTCTTCACATTTCTCTCCAGCTACTGCTCCATTCCTCTGCTTGCCATTGAACAACGTTTTCTAAAAGAATGTCGCATGAACTTTGCTTTCATGTCCTTACCTGCCACGCACAGTCACCCTTTTCCAGGGCGGTTTTCAGCCCCTCCTGTACTGCTCACACCGTGGCTGTCTCAGCACCATGTCTGCGCTGGCATGTCCACTGGCCCTTCCTGTGAGAGCCCAGCTGCAGTGACCTGAGTGACCAGTCCTTCCTGCTGGTTCACCTCCGTGCCACACAGACTCGTGTTTTCTTTCTCTCGGGGCACTTCTCACCTCAGTCATTTTCGCTTGTCCTTCATCCTCTCCAGCCTGGTGCAGGAGCTCCTGACAGCTTGATCTCTGCCGTTCCTTCTCTTAATACATACGCCAGTGATACTGCCCACTGTCTTGCTTTCAAATATTATTCATATGCCTTCCCCAGTTTATATCTGTAAGCTGACATCTTTTGCTGAACAACATCCGCATATATTCATCTACTCACTTGATGTGTACTTTTGGATTTCCCACAGGCATTTTAAACTTGACAGAAACAGCTTTATCTTACCAGAAGCTCATTTTCCACTTCAGAATTCTCTCTCTTTACTCTTCCCCATTTCAGTAAAAAGCATCACCAACATACGGTTGTTCAAGGCAGAACCTAGAGATAATTTTTGATACCTCCTTATCTTTTATCACCCCCATATCTAAAATATAATCAAGTCTTAGTTGCCCTGCTTTCCTTTCCCCTTCTTCCTCTTTCTTCACCCCTCCCCTCTTGCTTCTTCAAGATTGCCCTTCAGCATTTCATATAATACTGGTTTGGAGTTGATGAACTCCTTTAGCTTTTTCTTGTCTGTGAAGCTCTTTTTTTTACCTTCAATTCTAAATGATAGCTTTGAGGATAGATTATTCTTGGTTGTAGGTTCTTGCTATTCGTCACTTTGAATATTTCTTGCCACTCCCGTCTGGCCTGCATAGTTTCTGTTAAAAATCAGCTGACTGTCCTATGGGTGCTCCCGTGTAGGTAACTAACTGCTTTTCAATTGCTGCTTTTAAGACTCTCTCTTTGTCTTTAACCTTTGCCATTTTAACTCTGATGTGTCTTGGTGTGGGCCTCTTTCACTTTATCTTGTTTGGGACTCTGCACTTCTGGACTTGTAAGTCCATTTCTTTCACCAGATAGGGGAAGGTTTCTGTCGTTATTTCTTCAAATAGTTTTCACTGTCTTGTTCTCTCTCTTCTCCTGGCGCCTCCATGATGCAACTGTTGGTACACTTGAAGTTGACCCAAAGGCTCTTTACACTGTCTTGATATTTTTGGATTCTTTTTTCTTTTTGCTCTTCTGATTGGGTGTTTTTGCTTCCTCATATTCCAAATTGCTGAATTGATTCTTTCGCATCCTGTACTCTATTATTTATGCCCTGTAAATTATCCTTTATTTCAATTAGTGTATTTTTTATTTCTGACTGGTCCTTTTTCATATCTTTGGTGTTCTCATTAAGATCCTTGAAATTCTTACAAAGCCTTTTGAAGCTCTCAGGAAGATCCTTGAGCATCCATATAACCATTGTTTTGAAATCTGTATGTAATAGTTTGCTTGCTTCCATTTCATTTAGTTCTATTTCTGGAGATTTATCCTGTTCTTTCGTTTGTGACCTGTTTCTTTGTCTCCACATTTTGGCTGCTTCTCTGTGTTTGTTCCTATGAGCTGCTGTATCTCCTGGAATTGGTCTTATGTAGTAGGTGTCCTGTACAGCCCAGTTGCTTACCCTCCCCAGTCATCTGAGCTGGGCATTCTAAGTGCACCCCGTTGTGGGCTGTGTGCACGTGTTGTAGTTGAGCCTTGATTGCTGTTGGTGTCACTGGGAGGAATTGACCCACAGACTAGTTGACTGTGAGGACTGGCTGTGACTATAGCAGAAGAGCTGCTGTGCAGGAGACACCCCTATGGAGCAGGACTTGCATCAGTGGGGCTTTGGGGCTCACTGAGTCTGCCCCTGGAGTTTGTCATTTGTGGATGTGTACGTTGTAATCTGGCGTGGTCTAAAGCTGTCCACTGGGTGCCCTGGCTCTGGGGCCTCCTGGGAGGTGCAGAGTCAGCCACTGCCTGTGCCCTGCCTGGGGCCACTTTGTGATATAAGTTTTCCATAATATTTAGCGGCAATATTCCTTTTCAGTTATGTTTCTTTTGCAATTTTTCCTCTTTCTCATTGCTGTATTTGAGTTTCAGGCAGCTGTTTCTTGGAAGTCAAACATTAAACACCATTAAAAGAAAATGAGATAGATCTGTAAAAACTGATACAGAAAGATATCTATGAGTAGTAGGTTAGGTAACTGTCTGTTGCTATTGTAACAAATTGCTACACACTTAGTGGCTTGAAATGACACAGTTATTATCTTACCTCTCTTTAGATTAAAGTCCAACAATTCTCTCAGGGCTGAAATCAAGGTGTCAGCGGGGCTGCCTTCCTTTCTGGAGGCTCTAGGACTGTGGTTCTCAACCTTCCTAATGCCACGACCCTTTAATACAGTTCCTTGTGTTGTGGTGACCCCCAACCATAAAATTATTTTTGTTGCTGCTTCATAACGGTAATTTTGCTACTGTTATGGATCGTATCTGTGTTTTCCGATGGTCTTAGGCGACCCCTGTGAAAGTGTTGTTCAACCCCCAAAGGGGTCTTGACCCACAGGTTGAGAACCGCTGCTCTAGGAGATGACCTCCTTCCTTGCTTTTTAGCTTCTAGAGGCCGCTATTTATCCCCCCACCCCAAACCCCATCCCTGCCCAATCTTGAAAAACAGCTATGTAGCATCTCTCTCACCCTGCTTCCACCATCACATCTTTCTCTCTCTCCTTCGCCCTCCCTCTTCCACTTTTAAGGACTCTTAATTACATCAGGTCTGCCTGGATAACCGGAATGGCTCCCTATCTTAAAGTCAGCTGACTGGCAACCTTGATTTCCTTGCCAAGTAACCGAACATATTCACAAGTTGTGGATAATAGGACAAGGGCATCTTTGGTACCATTGTGCCTACCATGTAAAGTTAGTAACGAAAGAAAGTGGAAAAACAGTCTGTAGCCTTTTAATTCCCTTCGGATTTGAAAAAATTAGTGGTGGTGAGAAACCATATGGTGTAAGGTGAAATCCCCTTTGAAAAAGCCAAAAGAGAAGGGTTTACTGTTTTATTCACTTTACCCAAAGATTCTCAACATTTTTGAATGCCAGGCAGTAGGACAAAATTCAATTTACATACAGTTAATTAGTTGTAAAGTGTGCTCCTGTACTTCCACATCCTCCCAGCGGTTCTGCTGGTTATGGTTTAACTTTAATCAAGGGAACATTACTTCTCTTTTTTTATATCTTTATTGTTGTAAGTATTGCATATGTCCCCTTTTTCTCCCCATTGACCTCTTTTAACCTGCCTCCACCCGACCCCAGGCCTTTACCACCCTGTTGTCTGTGTCCATGGGTTATTATGCACATATGCATACAAGTTCTTTGATTGATTGATTTCTTCCCATCCACCCACCCACCTCCGCCTTCCCTCTGAGATTTCACAGTCGAACAGTTACTTCTGGATCTCTGATAGGTAAGCACAAGTTAGATCTGGCTTCAGAATTTTACTGTCACACATAAAACTGTCATGTAGTGGTCATATTTATCAAATTAATAGCATTTATTAAAATTATCCAGATATATCTTTTGTTCACGTAGTACCCTTCATTCAAATCTGAATGATTCAAACTCTTTCTAAAATAAGCATTAGGAGGAGGGTAATTTCCTGCAGGTACACAGATGGGAAACCGCAAGAACTCACAGGCAACCTGGAGTAAGCAGATGGCTCTTACATCATTCCTGCTGGTAGGGCTGTTCAGAGCACAGCGACCAGGTTACATCTTTCTGCAGGAAAATCATAAATTTGGCCCCAAATTTTTATGGTTCACACAAATAAAACCTCATCGCCTTTCTTTTCATGAGTTTTGGTGTCCTTAAAAATGTGAATTTTTAGTTGAAACGCATTGAGTATTACTGTCAGCCTGTTTTTATTTCTATTTTTTAAACAGTTAGTTTCTGAACTAATGGGTCATGATATTTGTACCATAATTTTCACATAGGTCTTTTCTATTCAGTGGTTGATTTTAAAACATATTTTGCTCTTCCCTTTGGATTATGGCTTTGAATTGAGGTTGATTTTAGAAAAACACTGCTAGTTCCAATAAATGAAAAACTTTCTATTTTCATAATTAATATTTGTGTGTGTTACTGAAAAATGTAAGTTAAACTACTTGATACATTACTGAGGAGATTTTAAGGATTCTTATTTAATGGGTACTTAAATGTTTGTTTGTTCCAGAGGCTTTTAAAAAGTAACCATACTGTTTATGAAATGAATTAACACATTGACTTTTCAGATTGAACTACTTTCTTTCCAATAAAACACAAACCAAATAAGTCTTGCCCTGACAAAGTACAGCCTGACTGTAGCTAGTCTCCCTCTGACATTACATTTTAGTCGACAGGCATTTTATATGGGCGGCTCGGTCTAGATAATCCTCTTTGGCAGGCAGGATGTGAAATAGTTTAAATAGTTTCACTGCGTATTTATTGCTGAGTGAATGTGTACTTGTTAGAGGGCTGCTTTTTTTCTTCTACTTTTTTAATCTGAGGCATGAAATAGCAAAGTATCCTTTCACTGCTCTTTGTGCTTACCTGTGCTTTGACGTTTAGGTCTTTTGATGCTTTTGCAAAGAGGAAATGATTTGGTGATGGAGCGTTCCCACTGACCGATGGACTCAAAGAAGGGAAGGTAAAAAAATACTACTTCTTTCTCCTCTATCCTTGTAGCAAACACAGAAAGCGTGTCCACAAAAGGCAGCTTCTTTTCACTTTAATTTTCTTATTGATAGTAAGTAGGAATAGTGAGTGTCATTTGTATTGATTAGTAAAGAAAGATATTGAAATAAAGCTAATTAGGGATAAGCTTTGTTGCTAGTTCCTTTACATTTGGTTCTTAAATTTTTAATAGCAATTCTAGAACTTGAATGCAGTGTGAAGTGAAATATGGATCCCTATTCCTTCTAGGGATCCATATTTCACTTCACACTGCATCAAATACTTCGTTACCACATTAAAAACAAAAATTTAAAAGAAAACTCCAACTTGCGGCATGTTATAACTTTAATACCTAAACAAGGACTTAATATATTGAAAACTTAGGATCTTGACATGTTATGCTATAGAAATCATCAACCTTCAAAAAATAACCCAGATTTTGTTTGCTTCTGAGATAGAGATAAAGTAATTTGTGGCTTTAGATTATTTTTCACAGCTTTTATATAACTAGTTTTATCTCCACTCTTGTGCTAAAGCATAAAATAAGTGCTAGTTAAATTATCTGATGCTGGTAAAAGATGCCAATCTCATGACATGCCAGTAAGATACAACTCTGAGTTGTAGGGACATTTAAGTGATTTTTCTTCGTGTTTGTAGCTCAACAAAGGCAGAAGGCTCCAAAGAAAGAGGCCTGGTCCATGTCTGGCAGGCAGGATCCTGCTCTGTAGCCCCAGAGAGACTGCCCGGCTGGGGAGAAAGGACTGTCCTTCAGGCGGCCCTGGGAGCGAAGCACGGAGTTCTTCTGACGGAAGGTACTGGAAAGAACGGCTCACACAGTGGTCGGCAAACTGCGGCTCTTTGGCCCCTTGAGTGTGGCTCTTCCACAAAATACCACGTGCGGGTGCACACATACAGTGCGATTGAAACTTTGTGGCCCATGCGCAGAAGTTGGTTTTCAGCTCTCAAAAGAAATGTCAATCGTTGTACTGCTAACATTTGGCTCTGTTAACTAATGAGTTTGCCGACCACTGGCTTAGTAAATGGTAACTGAGAGTCTAACGAATGTCTGAGTGTGGAAGATCAGGAAGAGAGTTACTGGATGGCAGGTGTTTTTAATGAACTTTGCTGGAGCATTTCTTTTAGTTTTCAAAATATGTTTTTATTCCCTTTATCAGAAATTGGATTAATTATTAAATTTAAGACATATACTTTATCAGAAATCAGATTAATTCTTATATATCTTTTTAAAATATATTTTTATTGATTTCAGAGAGGAAGGGAGAGGGAGAGAGAGAGATGGAAACATCAATGATGAGAGAATCATCGATCAGCTACCTCTTGCATGCCCCACACTGGGGATTCGAACCTACAACCCATGCATGTACCCTGATCAGCAATCGAACCATGAGTTCCTGGTTCATAGGTTGATGCTCAACCACTGAGCCATACTGGCAGGGCTAGCTAGTTCTTATATTTAAGATATACCATAACTGGAATAAAAGGGAGAATGATAGTTTTTCTCTCATCTGTCTTTTATTACAGTGCTGTTTCAGCCTAGAACCCAGAAGGATAGAGGGAAAATTATTTTTCCTCCCCTATAGAACAGTAGACTATACCCTTTCCCTATAGTTTAGATGTATAGTAAGCATATACCACCTAGGTTTGTATAAGTACACTATGATGTTCACACACTAAACAACACATTTATCAGAATGTATTCCTGTTGTTAAGCAGCACACACTGTATATTATATATATATATATACACATACATACACACACACACACACACACACACACATACTAGAGGCCCAGTGCAGAAAATTCATGCACTGGAGTGGGGTGTCCTCAGCCTGGCCTCTGCCTTCTCCTGGTCCAGGGCCCCTTAGGGGATGTCTGACTAATGGGAGGTGACCAGGCAGGCTGATCAGGGGATGGAGCTGGCCAGCGAGTGGCTGGCCCTGGCCACCCAACCCCCCATCACCCCTCTGCTGCTGGTGGTCGCTGCCGCCCCCTGATCACCATCCCCTCCCTCTGCCCGCTGGCTCGCGCCTTGGCTGTCCTGATGCCTCCTGCTTGACGGCCCCGCCCCCTGCAAACTGGTTGTTCTGCTATTCAGTCATTTTGCAAATTATGCTTTTATTATATAGGATAGCATTTAAAATGTACACATCATACGGCACACAACCTAAAGACAGCCACATCTTGTTAACACTGGTGCTTTCTGTACAACCTGGAGGAATAAAGTTAATTTCTTACTTTTGGCCAAAATGAATCTATTGTTTTCATGCCTCCTAAATTTCCTGCCTACATTTTCTGCTGTTTTGACTTACTCAGCAGTGGTGAGTGTGGTAGATATTAATAAATGTGTCTTCTGCTTAGCAAACTTTATGTTCTGCTTGCTTTATTTTGTCCCGATCGTTTTGTCTTTGAACAGTGGGACTCGGCTTTTACAATAGTTCTGTGACGGTAGCTGTCGGTAACGGAGCTATGCTCGAGTTTGTAGGATGAGGCTGAAGACAAGTGCAATACCCTTCATTTGAAGAAATACCTTGCAATTTGTAGAAATTCTCACTCTATTTCAGAATATTAGAAGCTGTCATTCATTGACAGATGAATACACTTGGAATATTATACGCTTGAACCAAATCTCTCCACTGTACTTTAGGGGGAAAATCCTGCTTTGTTACATGTAATGTAGGGGGGCTAAAACTTAGCTGATGTCTGGTTAATTCATTACCCCTCTTCCTCTCCCCTTGCAGATGGGGCGGTGTACAGCTTCGGCTCGCTGCCCTGGAGAAGCGCCGCGGCGGAGGCCGGGCCGAGCAGCCCCGTCCTGGAGCAGGCCCTGGCGGGGCAGTGTGTCGTGGCGGTGGCGGCGGGCAGTTTCCACAGCGGGGCGGTGACCGAGAGCGGCGGCGTGTACATGTGGGGGGAGAACGCGGCCGGCCAGTGCGCCGTGGCCAACCGGCCGAGCGTGCCCGAGCCCAGCGCCGTCGGCATCGCGGACGGGGAGGGCAGCCCGCCGCTGG